>QFET01012253.1:0-19435 GCA_003316355.1 Tuber calosporum
ATGTTATTTGTGTCTTTTATGATCATAAAAAATATGATGGCCATACCGAACAGGACCTAAGTGTTTTTTACGACAATCACAAAATAAATATTTATGCCAAGACAATATAACCCCTATGATAGGTTTAGTAAGAGTAGGGTTAAAAAATTTTATTTCACAGTAATAGAGCCTTATATTGTAACTACCAATGCTACTAGCTTGACTAAGAACACACAACAAATACCACCTCCCCTCCCCCCACTCTCACTCAACTGCAAACATGGGAAATAGTATATGGGTTGATAATACAGAACGATTTCTTGTTGAAGCCCTTTTGAAAAGGGTCCAAAATGGGGATTGGAGTGAGAATAGTTTGAAAAAGGGAGCATGGGCCGTTGTTGTTGCAGAATTGAATGAATCATACAAAAATATCCTTGAAATCCCAATCACAATTGCTCTACCAAAGAGCAAAGAGCTTTTGAAAGTTACTTGTTGATTTAGGGGCTGTTTGGCAGACCGTGATTTGAAATAACAGAAATTTGAAAACGTGTTTTGGAGATTTGATTTAGATCAGATTAGAAACTGTCCAATGAGTAGACTTATAAAAAGATTATGCAAGTATATTTTGCATGACATAATCCTCTTTCACCAGTTTTAATTGGTTGGTCCTAAATCTAATCTAAATCTAATCTCCAAAATGCGATTTCAAATTTCTGTTATTTCAAATCACGGTCTGCCAAACAGGCCCTTAGTTAATTGAAATTGATATTTTAGCAGACTAGAAAGTATATGAGCTGATGAAAAAAATTTCAAAAGAGAGTTTGAAATATCTCATGCAATTAGGCAATGCTCCGGTGTCAGGTGCGACGTAGTTATTGGAATTCCAACTGCCTCAGGTGATGTGTTGCAGGCATACATTTAAGTAAGTGTTATCTCCAAGACGTTTTTTAGACGTACTTAGACTGTTTTTATAATTAATGATTATTCAAAGTCTAACCAAGAGGAATGGTTAGAGGAATCACAATGAGGCTACAAAGTATAGTCAGAGAGGACTTCCGCTTTATGATCAGCTTGCAGATCTTTTTCTTGGTATACTTGCTACGGGGAGATTTGCAAGAACAGGAAACCAACTATCTCAGGTTGAAGTAGAGGAAAGTGAAATAGAGAGTCTCTCTCAAGACTCACAAGATTCTGGTTCTTACTCAGAGCATCTGGGGCAAGAGCTGATTGATCCAGCTGATTTGTATGACTTGGATCCCTTTGAATCAACTCAAGCAACCATACTCCTATTGCCAGCTTCATCATTCAACCAGGTCCCAAAGGCAGTCCTAAACGCCTTCGGAATCCGGCGTGAGCGTGAGAACACTGATTCTCAGGGTAGTGCAAGTCGCAGGCGTATACGAAGTAGTTGTTCGAGTTCTTCTCCTACCGCATTAACCACAATAATGGCTGTAGCCAATCCGGAAGCAATCAACCTTAGAACCCATCGTGTACTATCCAAGCAGGAGTGCGCAATTCAAATCTTGGAGTAGGACTATAGTGAAAGGTGTGCAACGGAAGACATGGTAAAGGCTGTATGTTTGTTTCAGGTTCGAAGCAACCCTTGTTTATTCCTGGGGCTATCAGCTGGCTCGGTTCCTGATGCATCGTTGAGAGGACAAGTAGATAGAGAAACACCAATAATACATACCTGATGTACAAATAGAAGGAGGAATTTTATTTATTGCGTATTTATCTATAGATAGAGAATACAATTTTTTTTTCCCCTAGTATTATACTCCGAGTCTCTGACTTTTGACTTGCTCTCTGCACATAATTCTACATCTCTCTTCCCCTTAAATACAGCAGATAATCATCCCACATATGACTAGCAATTTCATCTCATAGGACAACCATTTCTCTTAAACCAATATCATTAATCCTATACCCCTCATATATAACACCTTCATTCATATTAGAATGCTCTAATAACTGGCTGCTCCGATCCCTGGCAGCTGGTCTACCTACTCTGGTCCTATTCACTTTATTTACACAGTTAGCCTTTTATTCTACAATGTAATCTCTATCAACTAATATTATTGCTACTATTAGTTCAAATACAGTAAATAACTTACAAGAATAGAAACCACAAGTAGTAACAGTAGAGTCAGGTTGACTGTGGGATTGAATTTCGACGACTGTTGACTTTGTCCAAATGAAATTATAGAGCCCAGTTAAAGCTAGAACAAGCTTTACCTGGCTTTGAATTGGGCATTCTGGCTGCCCTCTCAAAATGGGAAACTTTCTCTTAACAAGCCCAAAGATTGTTTCAATGAAGTTTCGCAATTGTGAATGTCGAAGGTTGAATAATTCCTCTTTAGTTCTTGGTCTAATAAAATCTTCACTTCAATTCGCATACTGAATTCTGCAGAAATGAATTGATGGTATAAATCAAAAAAGGAAATATTTTCTATATATGTCCTTGCTACAAGACTGATATTGCTCTCGCAAATGATATCGAGCACCACTATATTGTGTTAAACCTCCCTCTTTCTATGTATAACCTGCATCCCCAAAATATACTTCCCTTCAGGAATCAAAAACCCCTTAGACTTCGCATCATCTAACACCTGACTGTCCTGGGCAGAGCCTTCCCATCCAGCTAGCACATAGCTGAAATACATATCAAAGGTACATGCAGCAAAGACATTCTGGCTATTATGGCCCTTGTGGTTACAATAGGAGGTTGCGATACTTTTTGGCATATGTGTAGTAAGATGGGTTCCATCAAATGCTCTGTGAGTATCTCCAAAGTAGGGATACAATGCGTGATTCTCTTGAATCTCCAATGGACATTCATTGGCTGGCAGCCTGACCATTTCCGCCTGCAATGCCACAAGTCCATCTAGAACACATTTGCAATACCTATGCAGTGGTCAATTAGTTACAGTTATTTTAATCCTTTTACACTACTCAAAATAGATATCAGAATATATACATACCGGCTGACAGTCTCTCCACTGTACTGGAATCTTTCTTTCACATCCCTGTTTGAAATATTTTGGCACACTGTCCACACAAACATCGCTCCCTGTTCCTCAACTTCAACATTCACTCTTGATCTCAAATACCCTTTGGTTTCCAACCATACACATAGATCTAAGAAAACCCATTGTTGCATATAAAACACCTCCAGAAACCGCTGTTCATTGGTATCCTCAAATAGGAGTTCCCCAATATATGCCCTACCAGTAAGTAATGATATACAGGATCTTTCTTGACTATACTTAGCTATAATTACCTCTCCTACTATTTGGACCTCTTGCAACAGGTAAACAGAATTGACTTGGCTTTCCCTCCTCGTAGCATTATTTGTTTCTGAATCAGAGCATGTGCTACTCTGATCTTCAATTAACTTTGAATCCATAAAGAGTATTGTATAGAATTGTCAAGTCAATATTATTCTAAATTTCAATTAAGTCTTACACTAATTATATACTATATACAAACAGTTTCTTACGGAGTTATATTACAAGCACATGGTCAAGGGTTTTGTCTTTGCGCCCTTAATTTATTGACCTTATTCTTAGTTTATGCTATAAAAATATATTGTGAAAATAAAAATATATTGCATTATTTTTGTATGCCCCAAACACACTCCCATATACATGATTTAATTTATGCCATAAAAGTCAGTTTTATGCTATAAAAATGCTGCGCCAAACAGAGTCTTAGCTTTTTGCACAACACGGATCACTAATTGGAGGATGTAGCATCTTTTAACCAAAGGGGTTTCTATGAAAAACAGACTCTACATGAGCGGAGCAAGGCAAGGTTATCCTCATAGCGGAGGACTGCCTCCCTTGACTTGCCTTCTTGGCAAGGCATAAAAGCTGTTTTTCTATCCATGACTGGAATACCTTCATCCACTGGCAATCACGGCTGCTCTTTGCCTCCCCATAGACTTCCCTGCCCTAATATCAGTCCACACACCTGATTCTTTTCACCACCTTTGTAGGCATCTTCAGCCTAATATCAAGGTATGTAGTTAGCAACCTACCAGTGCTTTCCCTCCAGTACACACTCACCTTCCTAATAATGTGATTGTTTATCTGCTACTACTACCATTCGACTCATTCTTCTATGCTCCTCTAATTTGTACTAACTGACGATTATTTTTTCGGACTCTCCTGCCAACAGCCAGTAGACCTCGGCCTATGCGTTCTACTGTGGACCCGTCACTATCTACTACATGGAGATTGGCTAGCCACAGTACACCATCCAGAGTCCTCTCGTTTCCCTTCGTGTTCACCACCCTACCTTTTCATTGTCCTAAGAAGTATTGTTGCTTAGCTTGTGCACTAGATGCGCTCGCATAAGAGCTATCTTGTATCCCATCCTCCCAATCTTCCGTGGTCTTTCTGCCCTTTACCCCCTCTGTTGGGATGAAGATAAGAACTTCGGCCAATGTGTCAACCACTGTCCCTTATCGCTTCGGCTTGAGTCCTTCCACCTCCTATGGGTTACTGACATTATCCCTGAGATGCCCCCATTGTCTTTACTGTCCCACCTTGTTGCCCTTATTCTCTTTATCCTAGAGACTGGTAGTTCTTGTCCTCCACTCATGCCGGCCCTCGTGTGGCACTATTCTTCCACCATGGTGTCCGCCTCTTCCGTTGTATCTTCCAGAGCCCGCCTCCTTCTTCATTCCTCTTCACCACCGCCTCTATAGTTAGGGTTTTCCTACGCTTTACTTTTTTTTGCTATACTTTTCATTGCTTTGCTTTCCTAGGCTTTGCTTCTGTTTGCTTCTGTTCTTGTGTTGTAGGAGGTGTACATTACCTCAAGTTGATGTTTGGCAAAAAGTGTGTTCGTTCGTTTCTTTTACTTATATTTTGAGTTTACTGAATGTCCAGGGGTGTCTTGTATTGGGCACCACTAGAGGCATTGGAGGTGTTCTTTCTAGACTTATTTTCTTGGGCTATTACATTTTCTTTAGAGCATATCTCATGATCAATGAAAGTTCTTATACCACAACAAGTAATACAAGTAATTGAAATCACAAGAAAAAGATACAAACAGATAGTTCTTTATACAACCACCAAAGTTTCTGGTTATGTTTTTTCTTATCTATTAGTTCAAACGATACTTTGTCCTTAGTACAAGTAACTATCCAATTGCCATAAGGTTCTGAACGTAATGTAGCCCGAAACAGTGGTTGCAAGGGCTATAAAGGTGAGGACTCCGTGTTCCCTAGGCAGTGTAAGGCTAAGAGACATGACCATCTGAAAGAGCCGAAAGAGAGATTGGTATCTATTGCAGTTGACGAATACGATGTGTATTGTCTGGTACACCAGGATTTCGTTTGTAATACTACCATGGAAAATGGATCAGCATAGGATTAGTTATTACCTGTTCGTACTAACTTAGATTCTATTAATAGTGGTGTTAGTTCTATCCTGTGCCTTTTAACTGTATAGTTTCAGAATATGGTTACCTTAGTATGGTGCCTTGGTTAACATGTTTGTTGTACAGGATGTTTGTGCTTCGTTAAGTTTTACTATCAACAATCTTATTTTTTTAAAGACCATGCAATCCCTTATGGCTTCAGCCTCTTAAGCCTGACGCATGCATAATCTTTAATACTACAAATTAAACTTTCTCTGTACTAATTCCTTGCCTTTTACCTTGTCTATGGAAGATCTATCCATCTACACTTCTCCCCTTATTCTAATAATATTGGCATAGTCCCTTTATAATTCCCGAGAGAGTTGCAATTAAGTTACAACATCCGAGTATGTAGTAATTGACTATGTTTATTTTACCTTCACCAGATCATTCGCCTGTTAATTATCATATCCTGTATCTAAATATTCTAACAAAACTACTTCCTAGGAAACTAGACAAATGGGAGATACAGCCAGCCCAATTATTGCTGTATGTTCTACCTCGGGCAGATTCAGCCGTGCTCTTTCCGTGTACACTTGGTAAACATCTAGCATCCACTACTTAATTCCCAAATCCCAACTTTATCCCTATTTGCCACACACACACCCAGAAGTCCAGGCGACCATACTTTTCTAAGTATAATCATTCAGCCAAGCCACCATTACCTACAATTCAACAAGGGCTAGGCCTACGCTATGAGTTACGAAAAATTAATTCTCTTTGCTCTTCTGCTAGGTCCTGGTATTTCTATCACAGAGGGAAGAATGGAGTGCTGACTGCCATCACAGCTCACCTCACTCTACCGCGAAATGTGTTCTATTCTGTTTGCACTTTATAGACCTAATGATACTACTTGTTTTACTTAATAGCATGTATCTTAACCTTAGTTATACTAAAGGGGGTCAAGTTGCACTAGTAGACTCGCTCTTTTTGATCTGTAAAGCGATATTAGTAATCCATAGCAGCGCTAATTTGACACTAATACGTGAGAAATATTTCCCCCTATCTCAACTGACCAGGAGATACTCTGACTTCTTAGCCTTCTGCATCACTATGCCTATACCTCCTCTCCTTGTCTCCAACATCCCAGCTGCTCCACATTTGCCTGATTATTACCCTCCTACTGTAACCACTCGGTTCATAGAGACAGTTGCCAATATGATTACATATAGGATTGATACCGAACTATAATATTTACAGAAGAAAGGAAGCCTGAGATATATCAAAAGCTTTATTCTCTGGTGCCAGGTTAGGGTCACCCATGTCCATATCAAGAACCAAGTAGTTTGTACCTTTTATCCAAGGGTCATCCAAAAGGTCAAATTTGCTCTTGGTATTTATTGAACTAATGGCAAGTGGAAGTTCAGTATTCTCAAGTTCGGAAATTCCATAGCCTATTTCCTCCTGTGGTCAAACCTAACCACCAATAGCAATCTTACTAGGACCAAACTCTCTAATGTTGAGCTCATGATCACAGGATCTATCAAAGGGCGAGGATATATCAGTATTAGGGAAGGATTGGATAATGATTCTTTACCGGGATTGACCTCTATTCCACTATTCACAATCTTGCCCAACTGCCTCTGTGGTAACAATTCAGTGTTGACTTGTACTACATTTTTCAATATCCTGAGTAGCTTCCTTTTGTTCACTAATCTCTTCCATAAACTCTTTAAAAAAGCCTTTATTAGGCTTATTTAAAGCCACATCGAGAGGTTAGGTCTGAAGCAGTAAGCTGGCAGGAATTAAAGAATGTCTAATATTATGCTTGTAACATGTTTCTATAATAGAGGAGGTGTGATTGACACAGTATCGATCGAAGACAAATAAGGCTGTATGGTCCTTGAAGATTGGTATCTTTCTTTGGAGGATAAAGATCTTAAATATTGCTTTATTCATCAATCTGGTTAATGAAAATGAAACCTGAACGCACTTGTCCAGAGATGAGACTTTTATAATTATATTTTGATATCAGTCATAGCTTTAAGGATAAGTAGAGGAGGTATACAAGTAACACTATCAGCAAAAATACATACAAAAAGTATACATTGACCCTTCTCTGAAATAGACTCGGCACTCTTAGACCACACAGTTCTTGGTCCCTGCATAGAATATGTTCTACTAATTAAATATTCCCATGGAACTGGAGTTTCATCTTCATTGCTAAGTCCATGATCTGAAATTTCATCTTGATCATCCTTGCTTAAGAAATTGAGAAAATGCGGAAAGAGGCTTGTAAGGATGTAAATATCAAAGGAGCAAGACTTCGACTTCACCAATTGAATTTGAGTCAACTCAAAATATTGTTTTTGTAGCTCTCCCGTAGTGCTAGTCCAATATTTGTTACAAATCATTAAACAAATCGATGATGGGAAAGAAATCTCTGAATCAATGCTACTCAAAATACAAACTATTGATGTGGGAGATCATGATAGTTTGATTTCCAAAGTTGCTACGTATTTCTACTAAACCATCCATCTCTGACTGGGTGCCCCACTGACCAGTATGGCTATAAGGTGTCAAACAATTATTTTTCCATCCTCGGGCAAAGGCACAGAAAGGTTATAGGCATGTCATGACGTGAACTATTACCTCAAGCCTAATGCATAATATTGTTTCTGACTTCTGGCATCTTCTATCTAGTGAAGTCCTCCTTGAAATTTTAAAATGGGCAGATACTTTATTGAGTGTTGGTGGCACTGTCTTGATTCTGGTATTGTGCGCCTCTTTTAAAACTCGCTCGTACTCAATCTAGTCAAAACCTCTTTCTTTTGCTACCAGGTATAGGTTCCATCGATCCTTTGCCTTGGCTCAATCTGCTTGTAGACCAATTGGTAACTGCCTGCATATGTTGTCTAACTAACATGGTCAATCATTTAGCGTAAATACTATTGAAATTTGCTAAGACCGTCCTAGGACCTCTAACCTCTGGACCAGTAAGGTTGAGGCTTGGTAGTGAAATGCTATTGCCTAGTGTGGAAGAGTACAGGTTGTGAAAGGTACTGGTGATTCGTTACAGAAATGGTGACTGGAACTTTTTTTTCCAGTATCCCTAAACCCTGCTATCTACTATTATTCTATCTCTGTGCCGTCTACTTTTATATTTCTATAAGCAATATGCCACTACCAACCCTAAGAAAAAAACATTGTCTTAAGCCTAAGAAAATCCATCAACGCTATTCAAATGCTACTAGGATAAAGGCTGTGAAAAGAGCAGAGAAGACATGGAGTAAAGCACAGAAAATCCGAGTTTTGACCTTCCTCTACCACAACCAAATTCCCACTGCTCTTATTATTTGTCCTTTCAGCAACAGTCTAAATACACTTCTACCTCCTACCTAGACATAGGCTTCTAAACACTTTGTCATACCTCAAAGAACCATTTCAGAGTGGGATTGAGATAAAGAAAATATTGAAAGCTTAGGAGGGGAAACGAATTTAAATGTTTATTCTTTAAAAAGTAAGTTTAATACCAAATGGCCTGAATTGGAGTCCAAGTTGTATGAGAGATTTATGAAGAGGAGAGAAAAGGGTAAGGCGGTCAGAAGAGAGTACGTTAGGAGATATTCTATGGAAATATGTTTATCTGTATATCCAAATACAGATAGAAATATTTTCAAATTCTGCAATTGATTGTTTGCAGGATTGTTGGGAAGATATAAGATCAGTTTTAGAGCTATTACCAAGAAGGTACAAAAGGTAAGTAAAACACAAGTTGCAAATTCTCTAATTAATTTTTAATATAAAATGCTAATATAGGATTCCAATAACCAGGTTCCACAAGATTCCAAACACCTAGTAAGTGACTGGTTGAGATTAAATAGAAGAAATAGTCAGTCTCTCCCCATTACTGCTCCTGGGCAGAGATTTCTTCCTGGTGATAGTTTCCTTCATACTCCTAATACATTAGCTGCAAGCAATATCTTCAATGTTCATGAAACTTGAAAACTATTTGATTACCTTATTGGTCTACTTACAACTCAGACGGAGCAAAAACCATTTCGATTAAAGAAAGTGGGCGAGGATGGGATAATAGAATGGCACGTTTAGTATTATGGGGATTTGGAGATGGTTTTAACAGAGTTCCTCCTTTATAATTTTCCATGGTAAATGAAAAGTATATGAGAAGGAAAAAGATCTGTATCATCATAGTATACTTGTTGAATTTAATCAAGAGGCATATCTGAATAGTAACCTCTTTTATAAATATATCAAGGAGTATATTAAACCATTTTTGGAAGTCAGACCAAGCTTCTTTGCTTTAGACCTCTGTAGGTCACATGAAACTGAACAAGTTCTTCAATTACTCAATTCCTATAAAATTGCCCCTTCCCTGATTCCACCTAGCTGTACTGGTTTAGTGCGGCCATTAGATGTTTCTGTTACTAAATGTATGAAGGGAAGCATTAGGGACTTAACTGAGGAGGCTATGTTGGAGTGTGAGAGTGTGGAGAGTTTTAAAAAGGGTCTGTTAGTCAAAGAAGGATTTTGATTACAAATTGTATTAGAGATACCTGGTATCAGTTTTGTATAAAAGTGAAGGAATTGGACAGAAATGGTATTTAGAAAGATTGGGTTATTATTGCCAGCAGATAGTAGTAAAGATAAGGAGCTTGATATGAAGGGATTTGAAGGAATTGAGATAGGGTATTGGAATATTGGAGGAAAGAAGGAGAAGGATTCATCTTCTGGGGATATTTCAACAACTGAGGATGACAATAAGGGTATTGAATTTATTGTCAATAGTGAATAGGTTGTACTTTAGTTATTTTTATTTTTATTGTTTTATTTTATTGTAAATACTGTCTACTGTTTATTTAATGTGTGGGATTGCCAGGAGTATCAAACTCCCGGAAAACCACAATGACGGTCAAATCTCAGTATTATTTTTTCTTTTTTTCTCTCTTTTTTTCTGTTATCTCCTCTCACTTAAATGCCCTTTCCGATCACAATATGCTATTTTCAAATTAATTAGGAGTAAGAATGATGTGGGAAAATGAGTAAAATCTTTTTAAGATACTTTGGTATCAAGGCATCTTTCCAACCTATGGCTCTGCCAAGCATGGTGCCAAGCGTTAATCCAACTGGCTCGGAGCTAAGATATCCTGGTATGGGCTTAGTGAATTTCATCAGTATTTACAGTATCTGTACAGTCGGGTACGGAAAGTCCTTGTACCCTTGCATAGCAACTCATGATCACCCCCTTACCTCAACAACTACCCTCACCATTACCCCCCCACAGACCCTGAGAGCTAGTGAAGACCTCAATAAAGACATTTATACCCTGTACAAGCATACAGATATGTGGTATGGTTCCGGACGTCTTAAGTGTGCACCTCGTTATTTGGAACGGGGGGCGCATAGGCATATAGCCACAACTTCAGAAAGTGTACTTAAGTTCAATTCACTAACCCAACATACTTATTTTTCATATATGATAACAACAAGTGGTGTACTAAAAGGACTCAAGACTGTCTTAACTGAACCTGATTTATGGCCCACAAGTGGACCTCGATTTCTAACTCAATGCACCATTAAGTCTGCTTCGGGTAAGTCAAAACCCAATTCCAAATGTCTCAAGGGTGGTAGTTGTTGTGCTCAAGCTTTACTTTCATCTCAGCCAGACTTTCAAGCCCAGAAAGGGGAGGTTCAGGAGGTGATTGAAGCAGCTAGCCATCTTGTACTGTTTTATCCAGCTTTTCACTCCGAGGTAAAGTTTATAGAGTACTTCTGGGGTGCAGCAAAGCGTTATACACGTGAGTATTGTGAGTAAACATTTTCTTCCCTTCTGCGGTTAGTTCCCCAAGCTATGACACAAATTCCCAATTAATTGATTTAGAAGTACTCAAATCGTGTCATGAGAATTATTAATGCTTATGAGACTGGAGCTATTTATGGGGACGAAATGTATAAGTGTATTGTGTTAACAAAGTACAAATCTCATAGACGAGTTTCGGAGACTTAATGTATACTAAATTGAATTAAACAAAATTTCTCTGCATATTATAATATCATTTGAAAATATATAGTTTATGTGGCTTAGATATATGAAAAATAAGTATGTTGGGTTAGTGAATTGAACTTAAGTACACTTTCTGAAGTTGTGGCTATATGCCTATGCGCCCCCCGTTCCAAATAACGAGGTGCACACTTAAGACGTCTGGAACCATATTATAAAATTTCTAAGTCTTTAGGCATCTTCAAGTCAATTGTTCAGACTGTGGTCAAAGAGGCCTGATGAAGAGGTGGAAACACCCATGATGCAAAAAGAGCTGGAAGACCAACCCAGATTATTGACACAAAAAGAAAGCCAAGGGAGTCTATTATCGATGCTGTGCCTCAATTAGTGTCATGCAATATTACTAATAAACTGAATATTGCTTTAGGCAAGACTACTATAAACAAGATCATTTTCGAAGCAGGTTTCAAGCTTCTGATACCCAGAAAAACCCCTTTTTGTAGAAAAGGACAAAAGGAAAAGAGAATGGAGTTTGCTAGGAGAAGGAGGAACTGGAAAGGGGAATGGAATTGGGTTGTTTTTGTGGATTAAGCAACTATTGTTTATGATCCAAAACCAACTTGAAGAAATGTTAGAGTTGGACCTGGTGAAGAGTAGGAAGAAAAAAACTTGGAGCCTAACCCTAAGTCTGGGAGGACTAGTATTCGGGTCTATACTGCAATGATGAAGGGTGACTAGACATAGTTAATTCTAGTGAGAAAGAGGGGGGAGGAGGAAAGGACTAGCAAAAGGGATAGACTTGGCCTCAATTCACACCAATATGCAACTGACATCCACCAGCCATACCTCATCCCTTTTATAAAAGGTCTGGATAGGCCTTCTGACAATATCTACCTAGCTGCAGACAATGCCTCATGGCCTGGTGGTGAGGAAAATCGAAAATTGGAGGCAAACTGTGGTTACAAAAAACTCCCTTGGCCACCCACCTCACCAGATCTCAATCCAATTGAGAACACCTGGGCACTACTCAAAAGAGCCCTCATGAAGCGATTCTCCAGACTGGAATGAAGGCCTCACAGTGCTGCTGAACTGTTTGAGGCAGCCAAGGAGGAGTGGGATTTAATTCCCCAAGAGAAGTTGGATGGATAGATAGATAGAATGCCAGAGAGAATCCAAGCTGTACTGGATGCAAATGGAGGCCATTCAAGATGGTAAAAATATTGTTTTACTATCTACTAGCTATACTCTCATGTTTCTTTTAAATGGGATTTCTGCATTTTTTAAAAAAAAATTTATGGTTGGGGGTTGTGGTTTGCCGTTGACGTGCGAGGGTACGAGGACATTCTGGACACGACTGTACTAGTACTGTTATTTTTCGTTGACTGAGAGCTTTAGGCTGAGGACCTTGATGTCTCAAACGGCGCTCCTTTGCATCATTCTCCTTCAATTTCTTCAATGGGCGTCTGGCTGGCAGCATTGTCTTTGACTTCTATGATGGTAATCGATTTCTTGTACTTGCTACCTTAGGCGTTGTTGTTTTAGTGATTCTACCCGAGCTCCCAAAGTGGATAGTTAGGGAAATCACCATCTTCGCAATGGTCTATATGCACTGAGAGGTTGCGGTTCTCCAATCCATCCCTCATACCAATTTAAACACCTTTCACCCCAATCCGTTCATCCCTACCGCTTTCCCAGCCCTCTGCTTCCACAAACTACCTCTTACCAACCCTTCCTCCAACTCTACTACTTCCTCAAAACCTTCCTCCTCTTGCTCCATTTCCTCCCTTTTTCCCAAACCTCTTTCAATCTCCCTCCCCTTGCCCTCATCGTTTACAACCAACCCCCACCCTCCCCCCTCATACCCGGGACATCCACCACAAAATCCCTATCCGTCTTCACAAATCTGAAGCTAGTACCATGAATTCATGATCTGCCCTTGTAAAGTACTCGTACTGGTATCATACGCGCAGTTCTTACAGCCGATCACCTCCCCTCCACCATCCCCCAACCCCCTTTTTTCGCCACACCTAGAGCACCATGCCGCGCTCAGGGCTCCGTCTCGTCTCGCTGAGGGCACCCCTGGTCTATTTTTCCAACCTTCATTTTGACATCATTATTGCACCTTGATTATTGAGTTTCAGTGTCAACCAGACATACCACTCATGAGCAAAATACTATTTTGTCGTAAACCTCTATAATCGGGGTCAAAACGATGATTTGAGGTGGCAACCAGACACGCCCTAATATTTTATGTCCGCACCTTGTAAGATAACTTACTACTAGCCTAACTGACACTGCTGGTGCGTCTTACACCTATGCTATCAATATGGCAACCAAGGGCATATTTCGGTTGGGTTCAGTTCCGGTTTTATTGTGTGCTTAGCCAGTGAGCACTGCTACCTGCATCACTCCCCCCCTCATTATCAATAGGTAACAGCTACACCTTGGGCACAGCAATGACCCTCCCGGCCATGCCTAGCACGATCCATTCTCTGGGGATTGAAGACCTGCTTAGAATAGTAAATTCCGTACCACTAGGTTTTACTGACGCCTTTTATTCAGTAACCGCCCTTTTCACTGAAAGAAATTGAGTATTTAAAATGGGCAAGCGCCTTCTCCTATTCCCTTGACTCGCGGAGCACGCTGCACTAGTAGTGGCATCCTACCGATATGCTGAGATGAGCTAACCTGCCAAAGTGATCTATCCAAACTGGGACTTGGGCAGTTTTGGCCCACCATTAGTTCAGAGGATGGCACTGTCTTGTAGACTATACTCGTGCTGCCGCATTGAAGTTGGGAACTTTGTATGGGAATTGCCACCCTAGGTGTCCAACAGCCACTCGCCTGCGCGAGCCGTAACTCAACGGTAGATCCTGTTGCAATTTCGACGGAGCATCTCTAGCCACTCGGATCTCCCTGAGCTTATAGCTTACAGGACTCCTTGGATATACTGAAGGTGCCCCTAGGTTGCTCTTGGTGTCTGAAGCACAGGGCGTCAGCATAAAGTGTACTGTGGTATGGAGCGCACGCATTGGGTCGCGAGGTTTTCCCCAACAAATATTCCGCAATGAGCGTGCGAATGCTGCCGATGTCTTGATTTTCGGAGAAACGAGGAAATGTCAATGAGAACTGCTTTGAAACCATGAGCCAATTGCGTAATTACAACTCTACTTGAGTAGTCAGACTAGGGCCGGTTCGGTTTATTCGATATTTCCACAATGGACCTTCCCACACCCGCTCCCTTTTCCTCCCTAACTACCCGGATCTGAGCGTTCGAGTCCTTTGACCTTATGAGGTTGACGAAATCTGTCACACTGCCTCCAACGCCGAAATAGATTTGTTTTGTCGCGACAAGTCCGCTTCCCTCTCCGCCTTTCAATGCTTCCAACAAAACATCCGTGAATAGCGGGGTAGTCGAAGGGGAGTAAATCGTTTCTGATCCTAGTACTAGGTCATATGGACCTGCAGGTTTTAGTAGTTCAGTCATTTCGGTACCCCATCCTCCGGAAACGAAATCTAAAGCTATTCTGCGACTAGATAGGTCCGAGAGAAAAGCTGTGATCAATGTCTCAGTGACATCTAGGTCACCCTCAGATTCCCACGGTTCAGGGGAGGATGAGAGGTGGCTAAGCATCGCCCAGGAGAGGATGACATTTGGGAGAGTGACGAGACGGAGGACTTCTAAGTTGTAGTCTGCCATTGTGAAGTGAGTGAATGGGTGTTTAACGGCTTTTGTTGCACTCAGGATAGCTTGGAAGAGAAACAGGGATGGGAGGGATGTTCCACAGCCTAGCTTTTAAGACGTTAGCTATCAGTGTCAAACTCCGGACAGGATGTCTACATGCTTCACCTCTAGGACCTTCCTGCTCTCTGGGACGGTTCGTTTATACAAACCAGCTAAATGTCTGGCCAAATCAACTGAACATTCCCAACTTTTCAATCCGCCTTCGTACAGACAGGTCCTAACATCCTCTTTACCCAATCCTGCTATCATGCTCCTTTCAGACCCATCCCCACTAAGCTCATCTTCATCCATGAGTTGCATTCGAACATCGTAAAGCTCTCGCCGAGGGATTGAGACAGCAGATGTAATGGATATGGTAGTGTATGAGATATTTCGTGGAATGTAGGCTATCTAAGCCAAATGGGTAGATTGATTAGAACAAGCCGGGGGGTATTATGAAGAAATTGGAGCGGCCAAACCAGCTGTTGGAGGGTATGGTACTTAGCTGGCGCTCGCACCACCGCTGGTAAATCCTGCGAGGCAGGAACTGGTGGGGCATTGGACATGGAGTCATCATCACTATCGCCCGCAGCAAAATTGAACCTGAAGGCCATAATAGGCTATTCTCGGTGTTTGGATTTGGTTGTTTTTAATCAGCGGAGTGGTGTGGTGTGTACTCGAGTGCGGTAACTTACCTTACTTGTAGTGGGGCTCATTGGAGGGGGTCAGACTTCTTTTTTCTTCAAAAACGCAACCCTAGCCCTTGTCTGCACAACTTCTTTCGCATGTATCATACATAACTTAGAGTCGAACTCAACTCATCTCTCGCCCACTCCTGTGACATATCATAATCAACGTATCGCCCCCATCTTACTTACCCTTACCTACCGGTGGAAGACTCATCTTAGTCCTTTCAAATTTACAGCTTCACAAATCCCCACATGTCATAACCATGTCTGACAACATTCGTGGGTAGGCTTTTCCCCTACCTTTAACCTGAAGTTTGCCTACGCGACTAACCGTGGATCTTATAGCTTCGGGTACTTGGAGGTTTGCTTCAAGATTCTCCTAGCCTGCTTGGGTTGATCGATTGACGATGTATTTTCTGCTTCAGAACCTTCCTCCGGTTACCTTCCGCCGCCTATACCAGCAGCCAGCGACCGCGTTGGCCATTTTCCGGCGTATGCTGCCTAATTTAGGTTTGTTTAAATTTCCGTCATTGGGGAATGTTGGGATGGGTAAAGAGATCATGTCTAATAGCTGTGTGCTATAGCTAAGGCAATTGTCACAACTCTACTGTACAATGAAATCCCTGTTGCCCTTGGTGATCTAGAGGCTCTGGTCCGTCCTGAGAGCTATCGGTTAGCTGGCTGTTGGTTTGGTCCCACACTTTCCCAGCATGGCTAATTGAAGGAGTAGAGAGCGGGAAGATGCTTTCAGCAAACTGCGCAGACTACACATCATTACCGAGAATAATTTAGACGTTTCTCTTGACATCGTGTTTAAAAAGAATTTTCGATTGGCGTTGACTGGAGGGCATGTTCAACTGCTGAGCAACAGCGACGACTGGTTGCTAATGGTGTTGTGCAACTAGGGGCGATCATTATTCGTTCGGTGTGCCTTGTAACACGGAAGATAAAAAGAAGATCAAAGTCCAATTTCTAGACGACTATGCCACTCGGCAATTCGAAGCTATACTACATTATATGGTTGGGACGCGTAATGAGGTCGAGCCCAGCGAGGGCGTTATCACTCTTCTCACCAAGGGTGGGCTCATGGAACGCTATGGGGCAGGTTCGCGGGCTACGATCACCAAGAGTGGATTCAGCTTTCTACTCCAGGATGGGAACCCACAAATTTGGGCACTATTGATTCAATATCTAGAGATGGCCGAAGAGCTGGGAATGGAGCAGACGGATGTTCTACATTTTCTGCTCATGTTGGGCAGTTTGGAATTGGGACAAGCGTACTCTGTGAATACCTTAACAGAGACACAAAAGCTTATGTTAGCCGACCTGAGAGACTACGGGATTGTCTATCAAAGAAAGTCATCATCCGATAGATTTTATCCGACCAGGCTAGCTACCACACTCACCTCGGAGTCAGGAGGTCTCCGGACTTCCTCTGCTAGTATGAGCTATGCCATGATAAAAGATACCGAAGAGGGGAAGGGGTTTATCATCTTGGAGACAAATTATCGTGTCTACGCATACACAAGTGTGTGCCCCCTATTTCCATAGGTTTTAGTGTTATTGACACAGAAATCCCAATTTTAGACTCTCCCCTCCAAATCGCCGTGCTTAACCTCTTCGTCAAACTTACTACACGCTATCCAAACCTTGTCAGCGGCCGTATATCTCGACGCTCAATCCAAGAGGCCATAAAAATGGGTATAACCGCGGATCAGGTGATAGACTACCTAAGCTCCCATGCTCATCCTCAAATGCGGAAATCACTTGTCACGCTCCCTCCAACAGTCGTCGACCAGATCCGCCTATGGCAGATTGAAGGGGAAAGAATGAGGACTACAGCTGGGTTCCTATTCAAAGACTTTCATTCTGCCCTGGAGTTTGAAGAAGTGGCCAAATATGCAGAGGAATTGGGTGTTCTTAAATGGAAAAAACCAGCGAGGAAGTGTATGTTTGTTACGAGGCATGAACAGATTGCTGATTGGCTGAAGAGAAGATCGAGCGCTCACCAGCAGCAACCGAAGAAGAGTGTTGCTTGATTTTTAGTGTTTAGTGTTTGACCGTTTTCTTTCTTTCTTTCCTTTCGAATAATCTGTATTCTTAGCACCTTAGACTTGAGTAATGATATCTGGCTGGGTGAAAAAAGGTGGGGTTTTTTGTGGCAGATTGTTTTGGCACATGGATAAATAAGGCACGAGGTTCAACCGATTAAGCGGTTCCTTCATGGGAGCTCATTTTGAAATTAAAACCTTCTTTGTTCATGATTCTCTTTTGAGACACCTTGAATTGACGATAGCTTCTATTTATAAGTTGTATTATACCTTCGTAGTGAGCTAGGATTCTAGAGTATTCTTGTAAAGTTAGAGAATAAGGCTAGGCGTAGTGCTTTAGTATAGTGGGTTGCTGTAAATTAGATTGTGGCAATTAGAAGCATTCGGCCCGGGGTTTAAAGTAGGTATATTTGTGGTCTTGAAAGGTCTTTTTCTTTATTTAGGCCCTGTTCGGCATGTCACTTTTACAGCATAAATTTTGACATAATAAAGTTTTTATATAGGGGGGTGTTCGGCGTGAACAAAAATATGACAATATATTTTTATAGTATTTATATATTTTGATTGTATATATGTATTGTAGGGCTAGGTTTAAAATCGTGAAATGTGATGCATGTTTTTGAATCTTGTAAAAAGATTATATTATTATTATGTGTTGAAAAAGGAATCAGAATAGAGAGAGATTTATCAAGCAATCCCCTGTCACAAATCGTGACTTACTACAAGTATGAGTCAGGGGTTTCACGCATGTGACGCGATTAGCGCACATGACCTTTATTGTGAATTGGAAACTATGGGGATTGTATACTATGACTCAAGCTATGAGTGATAGAATGTTTGTTATACTATGACTCACACGGATGTCATAGTAAGGAGGTGACTCAAAGTAAAGTCAGCAGGGTTAGGGTTGTGGGAAGAGCGGCTATATAAGGAGGGTCACAGACACAGATAGCTAGCCACGCTCCGCTTCCCCTATTTTCCTGCCCCTACATTTTCAACACCTCGGTTAACTCATTTAACTTCACGATCCCCTCATTCCTGTCCTCGCTTAGGCTTCGCGTCCCTAGGCGTAGGCCATGGAGCCTTCTCGCTCCTCTTCGGTTCAGTCCTCCCACGCCCTTTCGCATGAGGGCTCTCCTCACCCCACCCTCCCAGTCAACTCCTCGTTCATCTCCTCTTTTCTCCAGGAAACCCTTTCTGCCATTAGCTGGCGTGAAGGACAAGTCCCCCCCCTCTCCACTGAAGACCTGTATGACTTCTCCACTGCAGAAACCTTTCTTCTACCTCTTGTGTGTTCCGCCTTGCATGGCCTAGTCGTGGTCAACACCAGGTTGGATGAACTCACCTCACTCATCCGTGACCGTACTCTGGCTGCACCTGCCCCTCCTCAGAAAGGGGTTGACACACTGCGCTCAGACCTCGCTTCACTTCATTTCTCTCTTTGTGACCTGTCACATAGGGTCACACACCCTCTGTCTTCCATCCCCCCTCTTCCTGCTCCCCCCGTTTCGTCCTTTGTCCATGGCCCACCCTGCCCTCCAGGGAGACCTGGGTTTCGTGCTGGCCCACCCCAGCCTCAGGCACCCGTCCCCCCTCCCCAGACTAC
>QFET01012258.1:0-21618 GCA_003316355.1 Tuber calosporum
CTCCTCCTCTCCCCATTTGCATAATACAAATTACGGTACTTTTCCAGATCTGAGATTGGCCGACCCGCTATCACCAACGAGTGTCAGAATTTAATTGGTTGGTGTCATCTACCGAGCTCTCAGGAGTTGGGAAAGGAGGGGGGATGCCCCCCCTATTATACCATAATGGTAATAAAAATTACCGGGAATGCGTCACTGCTGGAGAAACGTTATAATAAAGGTGGGGGTGCAATCTTGGTTCAGTCAGCGCCTCCTCAGTGTTTCAGTCCGATTTGCGAAGCTTTCTTTTGTTACATGTGAGACTTTGCGGGATTCCGACCGCTGGTGGTTGTGGTGGTGGGAGTTCGATCTCTCACGTCATGCCCATTGGGGTGGTCAGGTTGGAAATACAGTACATCGCAGTGATTTTCAGGAACATATCATATACTCGAGTATTCATACATAAGGCTGATTGTGATAGGTAAGAGAAATAGATACCGGTAAATGGAAAGACAGGTAGGCAGGGGGGGTGGAGGTCGGAGGTTAGGAGAATTTCTTGTCTATTCGTGGGTCTTTTTTTTTTTTTTTTTTTTTTTTTTCACCTCAGCCCTAGGAGGGGAGGCACGTTTATCAACAAGCATGATCTCATTTTTTTTCGTCTGGCTCTTCTTTCTACTCGAGTACAACTCGATTCTGGGGGATTGAGTGGGGGTATAAAAATATAATGCTGCGTGGAAAAACAAATCGACTTCTATGACTCGCATGACTCCGAAAAACACCACCTTCCCCGCTCCCCCGAAAGCGCAATCACACACTCGTATCATTCGCTCGTCATTTATCATTTCCTGCGCCAGACACTGATCCAATCCGAGCCTTCGCCTATCTTATGCGTTCTCTCGGGCTGGTAGTGAAGCACTTTTTGGAAGGCGCCCATCGGTCCTCCTAAAAGTTCGTCGTAAACCTCATTCTTGAGGCCCCATGGTGGCCCACCAGTCTCAGTTGGCTTGTAAAGTGGGAACTCTAGGCACACCAACAATCCGCGTTGCGGGGCAAGCAGTTCAGCCATCCTTGCAGCCCAGCTGCGTCGAAGAGTCGGGTGAAGTGCGCACAGGAACTGTCACTGAATCAGGCATCGAGTCAATTGAGGCGTGGAATTTCAAAAACGTACGGTGTAATCATAAGCCAAGTCAAATCCGCCACGGAGATCAATCTCCATTGCCTCAATCCAATCGTCTTTGAAGAAGTCACCTTCAACCATCTGAATTCTTCCCCAGCGGTCAGTCTCAAGGGTATGCCCTGAAGCAGCCTTTTCGATCTCTAGTTGGTCCGAAGCCCATTCCCGCGCTTCCTTTACGGCCGTTTGTGATATTTCGACTCCAAAGGCGTCATACCCGTGCGTTGCTAAAAGGAAAACATCATAACCACGTCCGCACCCCTGAATTACCAGTTTCTCTCATTAGCCCACGACTTGCCCCGCACCCCCAAAAACTTCTAATCCCCAATGATGTTCAATTTGGGTCCTGTGAAGATACCCAAATACCGTAGAGAGGAGAAAAAATAGCCTTCCCCCCCACTTTCGTTGGGAATATGCCAGAAAAAATGTCTGGGATTGGGAGTGCCTACGGGGACCAGCGCTCTTTTCCTTCTCTCTCCTCTTGCCACTAAATCCTGAGCGGTGAACGAAGTATGCTGCTGTCTTTGCGCCAATAAATCCACTAATGCCAGGCTAGGGCAACCCTTATCCCATGGGATGAATTCGCCGTTATCCCAAAGTTCAGCCCACTTCTCGTGATGGAGGTCTGTAGGACTATAGTAGTGAAGAGGAAATTGATCTTGTGTCAGTGCGGGGTAGTTGCGGGGTAGCTGGCATTGAAGGAAAGGAAAGGATTCGGGTCTCGAAACATACACAGAGAAGTGTTCTCTCAAGCGCTGGCGCTCATCTGTAGGCCAGTCGTGGTTCATTGAGACGCCTATGTTGGTAATTTGCCCGTAAGCGGAGACAATGCCCAAGTCGCGTAGGTTGACGGTTTTCTGCAAGGTTCTCGGGGGCGAGTGATTGACAAATATTTGCAGTGTTCGAGGTTCTGAAGAGCGGTGATAGTGGGAGAAGGCGAGGTTTATAACGCCAGTGCGTAGCAGGACTGCACTCTACTGACATTCAACAAGCCAAAGGATCGTGAGCGTCATGATGTCATCGGACAGCGTCATCGAAAAAAATAAAACCGTCAGAGCCGCGCTAGGAATGGCGATTGAATTGAATGTTCCGATGTTTATTCCATATGCCAGGTCCCTGAACAGTTTCAAGCGATAAGTAACAATATCGTGATAGGGCACGGGGAGGGAAACTGGCGACTATGTGCTGTACTGTGCTACTTACTGTTAAAACATCCAGCTAGGCTCTCTCTCTCTCTCTCAGCCCACTGAAGTCCTCGTGCCCACTAACCACGTAGGGTAGCCCAAAGGGATAAAGGAAATAAGAGAATGTCAAAAAATTCACCCCTAACCCTCTCGTATTATTTTTGCTACCTTTGCCCCTAGAACCCTGCAGAAATCCACGTCAAAGAACAAAACCATCTGCCGGTGGGGACTCACCCAAATATTATAGAGCGAATAAAGTAAGGTAGCCACTCTTCAAATGGTAGTAATATCCCGTACTAGGTGCTGAGAGCTGGCCTGCCGGCCGAATCATCGTTGGAGCGGAAAAATGCTGAGCCCAAAAAGCCGGTCGAAGAACGCGGGAATCTATCACAAACCCACTAGAGAGGGGAGGGGAGGGGNNNNGGTAAGAGAGGAAAAGTGGAAAAAAACACAAGAAGAGGCGGAGGTAAGATAGACCTTTTGAGGAGGGGTGTATCTTCATTGTAATACGGTGGTCAGAAATTCTCCCGAACTTCATTGGTATTGATGATATATCTCTTTCCTATTTTACTTCTTATTCTCACCATATCACAATAACTTACTTTCTATTTCTTTTCTTTTTCCTCTCTTCTGTTTTGCCTTCTCTCTCCTGTACGAGTACAAGTACTCGTACTTTATTGCTGATGATCTCCCGGTTGGATCAATGTTAATCCCGGAGATCTAGCAACATGTCGCAACCGCATGACATGAAACGCTAGGATGGATCATGATTAGCAATCGAGTAAACCTTACTATTTCTTCGTTTCCATATATCCCTTCCGTACCTGGATTCCTCAACAAAACCGGAGGAAATGGCTTCTCAAGTGTACCGCGATCGGATACAGCACGGTTAAGATACCGTAAGAACTCGAATAAGCCGGCCATGCACCAGGTGGTCCAAGGTTTCCTAAGAAAAAAGCTAAAAAATTTGCTTTCGGAGTCACAATAAAAAAAAAGAGGAATACCAGGCCTTTACTTGGAGAGCCAACCCCAACGTCCTATTGCAAGGTCAGATTACTCGAGTTCTTATCATACTGTGATCGAGGATGTCGTTGATAACGGGAGATAAGATTCGGGCCAAAAACATCTCCCTGGCACAAAAAGTTTCGCCGAAAAACCCCAAAACAGACCAAAAGTTTGGATAGACAAGGAAAGAAGCAGTAGAGAGAAGAGGTCATTCCCAAAGAACCGAGGGGGCTTAACTGCCGGAGAATAGTGAAAAATGTTTCGGATGGCGAATACCTGTTTTGAAATAACGAGCAGTGTTGGAATCAATTCGTCTATCATTTCGCAGCCTCGTATAAGAATAGGGCCTAAACTAATAGCGTTGCACTTACCAGTTGGCCGCTCAATATGGTGGTTTGAAGAAGCCCCAGCCCCCCCCCAATTCCATTCTCGCGATCTAAGGAGCATCCTTCCTGAGAGCGGAAAAAGGAAAGAAAAAAGAAAAAGCGGAAATGCAAGGAAAGGGGAAAGTGAAAGGAGAGAGAGAGAGAGAGAGAGAGGCAAAAGCGAAGATACAGCACTTATCACTTCGTGATGATCCCCCCTCTTGACAGCTAGGAGAGTTTCCCCTCGATCGGGAGGAGAGGTTAAACCATCGGGTTGAGCGCAGAAATTATCGTCAAAAGTGAGAAAAAGGAGTTTAATGAATGTTTCTTCCCTTCTTTCATTCTGTGGGGGTTCCTGAATTCAGGAATTCCCCCACGATGGTGACGAGGTAACACCGGGTCAGCCACGAATGCAAGCATTCAGCCTTCATCGTCATGGTAGAAGGGGAGGGTGAACTGTTTGTTTCTCTCTTATCTCCTGGTGCATGATAATTTCCATCTCCTGTTAGGCTTTGCTCCATTCTCAATAACTGTACCACATAACTTCTAATATCTCCGGTGACCTTGACGTGGATGAAGGGCGACAGAGAGATAATGAGAAGGGGTTATCACTGCCGAGAGATGGGTGCCGAATACAACGCTAACAATTCAACTTAACTCTAATTCAATACCTATACGAGTAGAGTAATAACCTAGAGCTACCTATTGAAGGTACTGTGCTCGAGTGAATCCACTTTTTGCATTGAAAGTTTTTTTTTCTTCAGATGAACAATACTAGCCTCCTTCTCCTCGACCAAAAGGTGCTTTGATAGATGATAGTAGTTATTATCTCCTCTGGCTCTAGCTATCATTGGCTTCCAGGAAAGTAGCCGCTCCTTATCTACTTGGATGGGAAAAGGCATTGGGGTGAGACAAGCCTATCAATACCTCGATTTTGCAAACAATACTCCGGGCTACCATGATAAACAAACTTGTTTTGATAAAAATAAGAATAAAAAAATACCCAAAGGCAGAAGTAGGCAGGAATAATGAATGTAGTGTTAGCACTTATAAAGGCTCATATCATACCATTGTCCAAACTGTGGGGGGGTCCACAAGCACGGTCAGGTCTTGGCTTGCCCCATCCCAACATTTTTTCTTACCCCAAGTAGGAACTTGTCCTAAACCACCTCCATTTTGATGAAAGAGAGGTCTTTCAACGAAATATCATAGGCAGCTTAAAGGTGAGATCAAACTCTCCCAATAATGCATCGCGGCTAACACAACCACATTCCCCAAACTTTGTCTCAGAACCAGTCAAATGCCCCCAACCTCTCCACCAAGATGAGAAGAAGGAAGAAAAGCTTTGTCTCTATAGTTAGTTTTAGCTAGAATAGAGTTGATTAAACACCCATGCAAAGAATAAGTAACGGTAGTTCGTACCAATACGAGTACCTCAGATCCTTGCAATCCCGGTCGCACCCTCCAAAGCAAGCAAGTAAATCCCAAAACACATATCCACATGTCCGACACATTAGGCACTTTGCGTTCACGCATCCAGAGTCAAATCCTGACCATCTGGTTGGCCCACAACCCCATTTGCTTCAGATCCAGAGTCTTTTGGCAGAGTCTCTATTACCCTGACCCAGGCAATGTTCCAACACAAATGCAGCCATCGCTATCTCCGAAATCGCGCCGAGATTTCCACAGTCACGAAAGAGAGTAGCAACCCACACCTGCACGACTCGTGTGCGCGGTTGTATCCTCACCGAAGCACTAGGGGTTTTCAA
Organism: Tuber calosporum; assembly: GCA_003316355.1. Classification (NCBI taxonomy): domain Eukaryota; kingdom Fungi; phylum Ascomycota; class Pezizomycetes; order Pezizales; family Tuberaceae; genus Tuber; species Tuber calosporum. The sequence goes on from QFET01012258.1 coordinate 5,477, forward strand.
AATTGAAAAAGCTGTAAATGAGTAGTGTGCCCCAGTGTTTCATGTAAGCTTGGGATTGTCAAAACAAGTTAATTTACAGTTACTTTACCATATGAGACAATACTGTTTTTTTTAGGTAGAGATAGACATTCGGAGATCAGTAATCAGGGTGGGGGGGGGGAGAAAATATTTTTCAGGTTTTCAGTAATGTTGGATAAAATGTAGCAGTAGCAACAGTATTAAAAATAAACTTGTCTGTGAACAAAATGCCTCGCACTACAGAGAGAGTTCAACTTCAAACCAACTTCAGGATACATGGCGGACTGATGTGGTACTAAATACCCTCCTCAATCTTAATAACTTGGAATTACTTCAGCAATTTCTTGGTCCTAGTCCAGGAGAGGCCTTCTAGAACCAACAAAGCTTGCCTCCTCTGGAGAATGAGATTTTTTCAAATAGTTTAAGAATGATGGGAGGAGGAAATGGTTGATTGACAGCTAGAATTGAGAGAAGAAAAGTTTTCTGATGGAGGGTATGTGAGGGGAGGGATGAGGAAATCAAGGAGTTCATTGATTTGTAGGGAATTGTTTTACAAGAGATATGATAATTAGCACTACAGGTTCTAATACCTAGAAGTGAATACCAATTGACATATCATGTATGTAAACTGTTTTGATAATCAATAAATAAAGTATAAAATATTTTGATTAAACAAAATTCTGACAAAAGTTAGTTTTATACAATGGCAGCAGCAAGATTGTGTGTCTTTTTTCACATGAGTCGACACTCATTTAATAGTCCTCTCCTTTTTATACAGGATTATCTGGTTTTTAAAAATTAATCCAAAAATCCACAAATCCAAGCCAAAATCCAGCTAGCAACAGCACTGTACATGTTGGGATCCTTAGAGGCATCAGTAGTTCACGGAGTGGGACAGTTACGGATTCAGCAAGGAACAACACATCTATATTGCGATTTTAATATTACCATACTAGCTCGTCAGCTACCATTCCTTCCCACCTTGCTACAGTTTAAGAGAAAGGTATTTCGACAAATGCATATGGGTGTAAAGAAGATCAGTGAGTTGCCTATGTATGTAGCACTTTTTGATGGGACAGATATAGTACAACACAGCAGTCCACCCAATCATGGGAAAACCTATTAAATGGAAAAATAACAGAATGCGATGAAGAGACAATGCATTTGTAATTGTAAAAGGAGATTTACCTTTTTATCAGGGGATATCTTATATCTATAGGTAATGCTATAGTATTTAATTGTTGCTCCTTCATTAAACAGCCAAATAAACTGTTTTCCTACCTGTAACATTGTAACATGTGTACATATTCTGGTACCTCTAATACCACTCTCGTTAGCCTTTCATTTGTCAGAATATATTCATTTGATTTGATTTCTTTTGTATTTGATTTCCTTACCAGAATTTCTAGATTCAAGAGCTCTGCTTACTGTATGCTTTGGAGGATTGCCAGGATGGTGCCCCAGGAGTTCCAAGGGAAGGAACAGGTCATGTCTAATGGCAGTAGGATAAAGACAGCATTGTGGAAAACCCCTAGGCATTCTAGGACTCCTGCAGGGTTACAGGATTCTGGTGGCTGTGCACTCATCGGTAATGATAGAGGCTGTGGGCTTTCTGAGGCTCAACTCTTAAGGGAATAACTTCATATAATTAATAGTGGTCTCCTGGCTAGGAGGAGACATCAGACTTCAGACAGATGTCTACACAGTGAATATAGTTGGTGGAACAGCGATCCTATTATTTCTCTTTGCTCTATAAACTACACTATTGTACTCTCCTTGTCTTCACCTCTCAACAGGTCTCCCTTAGACACCAAAGCGATACCATGATACGACTTAGGCTCTATTGTATAACCGTTCACATAGGGTAGCGCCTGTTATAGTTTTTTCACCTCAGTAGGTGATATCAGGTTCCCAGGATTGAGACATGTAGGTAGGATGGATCACACGGGCCTTTTCTTGATAACTAGTTAGAAGCAGGAGCGGCAGAGTGAGACTCAGAGTTCAGGTGCTACATTCATCATTAAAGAAAAAAGAATCACGCCAATAGGTCTAGAAGGATATCCAAAACTCATGGCACACTTGGGAAAAAGCCAGATACAGAACATGAAGGAGGAGGTGACGATACAGCAATACCTAGATAAAGATTCCTACAATATGGAGACCTTGATACAGTCTCTGAGGAGGAGCTTACTAGAGAGCAAATTGTCCAAAGAGAACTTTCTAGAATAGAGATAGCTGAAGAAATTTAGCCCAAGAAGGACAAGCATCTCAGAGACAGTCTTTGGAACCCTACCATAATATGGAGTACCCTCAAGGAACGAGACACCATAGGGCAGATATCCTGACTCCCTAGGACTCCCTTGTTCAGAACCACTACCTTAGCGAAAGGGAAAATAACCAGAAACTTCCAGACACCTGCCACCACCACTGCCATCATCCTAGATGATGGCAGACACTTTAGAACAACCCAGGAATTCAAAAATCAAGCTCCGACAACTATCCAAGTTCAGTGAAGAAGGCGAAGATCTAAAACCAGAGGAACTCAAGTGCTGGTTAGGGAAGTTAAGAAGTATTTATCCAAGTGTGATGTCCTTGATAACACTGAGGATATAGTGGACAACTATGGAGCCTGCACTGAAAAGCAAGTACATAGTGCCTACCTTAACCTCATAGATGAGTTTGAAGACAACCAACCCTACCTCTATGCAATGAAGAATCGATTTAAGCAGCCTTTTGAAGCATCAACCAATATAGATAACCTTTACATTAAAAGGCAGAGGATATAACAGCCCTCAGCAGGCAAGCCAGGGAGAATTTGAGTTAATTGAAGGAGAACTAGAAGATCCAAGACGAACACTGCCTAAAGCCTCTATATCAGCTTATGTACAAGGGCAAAGCTTTTTGGCCCCATGGATCCCAGGCTTAGAAGAATGTGGAACCACAGATAAGTGATTCTGATACCTGGGATCAAGTTGTCCAATTGGCAGAGAGATATGATACAACAACCATGTTTATAACGAAAGCCTATGAGAGTAGTGGCAGCTCATGTAGCACCTCCGGAAATAAGCCAAATAAGGCTAAGAACTCTCTATAATAAACTAGCAATAAGCTAAAAGGAAAAAGGAAAGCTCAAGCCAGAAATTGGACCCCTCTTAAGGATAAGAAGCCAAGTAACCAGCAAATATATCAACACAAAGGAGAAGGAACCTGTTACTACTGTAGAGAAGGTGGACATATGGCTAATGATTGTCCAAAAAAGGAGATTAAGTCCAATCATGTCAAAGTCACTCAGGACTCCCTCACTAGTGATGGAGAGCACTAGGAGGCAGAAAGAGATGAGATTAAAGAGTTAGATGGAAGGAATACTATCATAACACAGGAGACTACTGTTGGCCCCTCCAAGGAACTGGCAAAACCATTCCAAGCATTTGAATACCCAAGGCTAGTCAACAAGAAACCTGCCAGAGTTCTAGCAGACACTGGTAACATTGGCAGTACCCTATTTAGCAATCGCTTTATCTCAATAACCATTAATCCTTATATTAATAAGAAGATGCCTAATACACTCAAAATGGAAGTCTAGGGATCTATATTAACCTGCAATTACACCTGCATTACCAATATCGAAATTGGGGGTATAAAGGTACCCAAGGTAGACCAGAGCATCACTACAGTATCAGAATATAATATCTGACTCAGTATGGATAACCTCATAGGCTTTGGAGCAGTTATAGACTGCCTGAAAACTAACCTGTACTTCCATGACTACAATCTCAGAGTAAATTGCAATCGGAACGGTACTCAGCCTGGTTCAGCGATCGCTAAATAGCTTGATACACCAGATTTGATCAAGATCTACCCTCTAGCTTTTGTCACTGAAATACCTGAACCTCTACCACTCTTGCAGTGCTTTAACCACAAGATTATGATCAAAGACCCAGACCTATATATCAAGATGCCAACCTTCAAGACCCCTGATAAATTCCGCCATAAGTTCAAGGCAGGGATAGAAAAACAAATCAGGACTGAGATACTCCGCAGATGACAAACTCCACAGGACACCAGAATGTTTATTCAAGGGAAACCTGATGGCAGGAAAAGACTATTAGTGGATCTTCGCAATAGAAATGATAACACTAAGAAGGATAAAGCTTGTATTTTCAATTAGCAGCTCATACTGAACATTGTGGGCAGAGCTAAATTCTGAAGCAAGATAGACCTCTGTGACACCTATTTCCTAATCAGGGTTGAGCCAGAGGATGAGATATACAACACTATCAAGACACTATTTGGAGGCTTCACCTGCAAGGTGAGCCTACAAGGAGATACAAATATGCTAAGAACCTTCAGCAGAGTCATGAAAGATACACTATCAAAAGAACTAAAAGTCTTTGTTTAGGTATACATTGACAATATCCTATTATACAGTATTCTACATCAGGATCATATCAGGCATATTAAAGCTCTTTGCCAGAAGCCGCAAAAAGCAAAGCTATATGCTAACCTAAAGAAGAAAGTTTCCTTCCAGCAAGGCTTGATATACTAGGATACCTTATCAAGGAGAATAGCATTCACACAGCACAAGAGAAGATCAGAAGTGTTGAGGTTTGGTCAACACCTCACAATAGAAAGGAACTTCTGTACTTTAGTAGGATAGTTAATTATATCTCACAGTTGTTACCACATATCGCCGCCATTACTGCATTCCTCACTGAGCTCACCAGTGAGGCTGAGTAAATATGTACAGAGTTGCAGGAAGCAGCTTTTAAAGCAGTGAAAAAGGTGGCCAACGATAATCAAGTTCAGACCTATTGACTATACCAACCCACCACTAATCTGACTCTTCACTAATGCATCTCCTACCGGAAGTGGCCCTGGGATAGGCCAAGGACTAATCAGAGATATAGCCAAACTCACAGTGTTCTATTCCAGGAAACTATCAGGCTTTCAAAGTAACTATCCCACTCACTAACACAAAGCTCTTGGAATAGTTGCAGCTGTATCAGCCTTTGCCTATCTGTTGTCCCACATAAGGCTCACTATAGTAACCGACTATGAGAGTCTTACCAAGCTTATGATAAAGAAGAATCTCTATGATCAGTAACAAAGATGGATAATGCATCTAAGCTGCTTCAATTTTAAAGTAGAATCCACCCTTGGGTTTCCAAATTTTCTGCCACACTATCTAACCTGAGTTCATGAAAACCAATTCTGGGCCAAAAGATATAAAACTACAGGACCCCAGCTCCCAAAATTCAGATCCCCAGAACTATAAGTCCAATAATATTCATATCAACTACACTTCTCCTGTATACTATAGCCTAGATTCCAACAGTGAAATAGAAATACTTGAATAAAAACAAGACCCTCCATCGGACACTACTCTTGAATCTATCTATTATTCCTATCCATACTACTTAGCAAGTAAAGAGATAGCAGAAAATCTTGTCACTAGCTCTCAAAAGCGCAAGGATAGAACTACAGCAATGATAGCAGCCTCCTGGTAGGCAACTTTAGGGTAGACAAAACCCCCTTGAACCTTTACTAGATTAGAGGTGGATGGCGCCATTCAGTGCTCAGTTGTACTGCATGCTATAATGACAAATGCCTTACACACTAGGACAGCAAGGAGGCTAATAGATATTACTCCAAGGACCATGAAAAGTGAAAGCAAGCAATGAAAGTGAAAGCAACATCTGAAACTTCAATCGGTACCAGCCTTCTTCCATCAAACAAAGGCACTATATTCCAACCCTCTCCAGAAAACAAATTCTGCAGACTTGCAGATATGTTAACTCCAGCCTTCCCATCTCTGGCTTCACTAGATTCACTAGCTTCTTTACCTCTATACCATGATTCAGAAGCTTTCTGTAATCCAGCAGAGACTGAAAAGGCCCAGAACTTCTTAGGTACCCACCACTTATCCCTACTGGGAAAGTTCAGCTCAGATGTTATAAAAGCCGTTCAGAATAACGCAATATTCCCGTGAGTCCTGGATACCATTGTCAAACTATACGATTCAATCCAGGATGGCCTTCTCATAGCCGACAATACCATTGTCAATTCTACTAACTATATCCCCTTGCAACTAGTAATGGAATCTTATGATATTTCTACTATTACTACTGACTTGATGTTGGTTATTACTTATTTGGGTTTATACCTGATAAGTACAACTATTTAGTTGTTGATTCCTACTTGGTTATGACTTCCTAACTGGTTATTCATTCCTGTTTTCACATATCACTTTCCCATTCTTGCTTCTACCTATTTGGGTATTACTATCCTTCTGATATAACTACGGAATTTGTATAGTATTAGAGATCACTTATCCCTACTTGTTTGGATTATATTAGAGGTTTTTTTAGTTCTATCAGGTTGCCTTCAACCCTTTGTTTCTCGGAATATGGTTACCTTGTGATACTGCCTCAGTTAGCATGTTATTGGATACAATGTTTGTACTTTTGTTAAGTTTTGCTAGCAACAATCTTTTGTATTTAAAAAGCCTGCAATCCCTTAGGGATTCAGACTCTTAACCCTCACACAACTATCACTTTTAATACTACAAATTGAACAGTCACTCTTTTAGTTCTATACAGTTTACCTTTTTTATTGAAGACCTATCCATTGACGCTTTCTCTCCTATCCTAATAGTAACTTCAGAGTCTCTTTGAGATTTTCAAGATACTAGGAAGTAGATTACAGAAGCTTTACGGAAGGGGAGTATCATTTCAGGATTTCACCCGAAAGACAGTTCCGGAAGGCCTAGAACATTTCTCTGCACACAAGTCCAAAAGTACCAAGATTGTTTCTTCATGTGGCCAGACATCCCGTTAGGGCGTGGCCAATCTGGTATTGAAGAATTGCCTAGGCCGTCATCATATTGAAAAGTCAGTGAACTGTCTGGAAAGCTCAATTGTAATAGAGGTAAATTGGGTAAAGCTCCATGATAGCAGGAAGAAACCCTTATATCTTAATGACTTGATATATTGTTGAAGTCTCATCACAATTGCTTGATGATTTCTACACTATAGTGGGGGGTTTTATTTTTTGATTATCTTATATATTCTCAGTTAATGTACAGGAACCTGCATGGTGCCCTAGCTATGGCATAAATGAAACGTTAATTCCAAAGGTATAAAAGCAAAGATATAACTGCACAAATAATACACTAGTCATAACCATACTGTCACCACACCCAACAATGGCAACTAATTCAAAAAGTATAGAATAAAATAAATTTAAATCAAATGATAACTGAGAGGAAAGATACAAATAGGAAGGAAGGAAAGATATACTGTCTGAGTTATAGAAAGAGGAAGAGGAGGCCTCGCAAGCGATTACTACTACTAGATGGTGGGAGGTTGGTGTGTGTAGCGCGGATGTATAAGGCAAAACCTAGGATCAATTTCAGGTCAGACTAAAGTCTGGAGCTGTAACGGAATCCTACTATGTTTTTACTATTACTACTGACTTGAGGTTGGTTATTACTTATTTGAGATTATACCTGGTAAGCGCTACTAATTAGTTGTTTTTTCCTACTTGGTTATGACTTCCTAACTGGTTATTCTTTCCTTGTTTCTGTAACCTACTCCCAAGTATCTCGAGAATCCCAAAGGGACTCTGAAGATACTATAAGGATAGAGGGAGAAGCGTCGATGGATAGGTCTTCACTAGACAAGGTAAAAGGTATGGAACTAATAGAGTAACAGTTCAACTTGTAGTATTAAAGATGATAGTCCTGTGAGGTTTGAGAGTCTGAATCCTTAAGGGATTGCAGGCTCTTTAAATACAAAAGATTGTAGCTAGGAAAACTAAACAAAAGCGCAAACATCCTGTCCAACAATTATGCTAACAGAGGCAGCATACCAAGGTAACTATATTCCAAAAACAGAGGGTTAAAAGCGATAGGATGGAGCTAACAAAACAAGAAATGGATGTTACGGGGTAGCCAATTCGGTACTGTTGAATTCTCTAGGCTGTGCTCATATAAAGAAACTTGGAGAACTGTCAGGAAAGCTCTGTAAAATGTATGATAAAAGATAAAAGATTTCTCGAAGGCTTATCAACAGAATAACTTGATAAACTCATATATTGTTAAGGTCCCTTCTCCGTTGCTTGATGATTCCTTACCTACGGGGGATTGCTAAATATTTATAATCTTTTTCCCGGTACTTGTGTTAGACATAAAAAGAAGTATCCTGAGAGACTTTGGCCATGGTCTTTAAAAGTGCGAACAAAGTTTGACCCTGAAGATGTATGACCCCATTACAGCAAATGATCCCGCGGACAGTCTATTTCTCTGAGGGTGTCAAGCACTCCACCAGTAGATAGCCTTCGATCTCTTTGCCAAATGAACTAAGTTCAAGTTGATGCTGCCCATTTGCGAACATCATACGGAATACCAGGTAATCAGTCTGGATAGCCGTCTTTCCTGCATATATGCACTCATGTGCAGATGCATTTGGATTATCAAGAATGCAGAATACGTAATAGATCGACTTGGATAAATTTCTCTATCATCTTTCACCAAGGCTGAGTAGTTATGGATACGATCCTACTTCTTGCCATTGTGGGTTGTAGTCAATATAGTCACCTCCCGGCGCTATATACCATCACATATTTAGACTCAAAAGTCTAGTACCATATCCCATATGTGTAACAATCAAATCCAAATAGGAAGGAACAAGAGATCGCTAATACTATACAAATCTAATAGGTATAGCAAGGGGATAGCAATACCCAAATAGTTAGAAGCAAGAAGGGGCAATGATTGGTGAAACAAGGAAAGAGTAACCAGTTAGGAAGTCGTAACCAAGTAGGAAGGGACAACCAAATAGTAGCGCTTAACAGGTATAAACCCAAATAAGTAATAACCAACCTCAAGTCTGTAGTAATAATAGAAATATATAAGGATTCCGTTATATTCCCCTTAAAAGAAATAAAACCAATAAAGCAATAAGGAATATCCTAAAGGGCTTAATGACCAACCCGCCTTTGGAGCATACCAGTAAATTTCAAAACATATAACTCAATCAGTAAACATATATCCATCACTGGTGTCAGGACCTTACACCTTTATAAGCCCCATAGTAGCGAAGACAAGACTATGAAGCAGTTAGCCTTCAATCTCAGATTCATCCAAGGTGGCGAGTGTTGTGCTGGTATCGGATTCTGAGTAGTCTGAGTCTTGGAGAGGTTTCCAAAATCCGTCAGGGTCAAGCTCAGGTGAGATGGGTGCATAGTCTGGTTTCTGAGGTGTTCAGGCAGAAAAGGTCTCGCCATGAGACCAAGGGAGTCTGAAAGGTATAGATTCATTGTTGGTATTGAACCATTAGGATCTGATAAGGGTGCTGGCGCCTTCAAGGTTATAGAGGGGTTGCCATGTTGCTTTGATTTCGTCATAGCCTTTCCAATGGATCAAGAACTGTCTCCTTTTGCGATAGATTCGATCTTTGAGTATTTTTTCGATTTCCGATTGCTCTTGTCCACTGGCATCGATGGTGACAGACTCTTAGGACATAGGTTCAGGTATTCCTGGGAAGGCGAAGGGATTGGGTCTTAGGTATATGTGAAGCTGGCTGTGCTGGATCCATGGGTGGATTACTGCCATCACTGGAGGGAGTGTGAGTTTGTAGTTGTTATGTCTGCTAGGTCCTTCACTCATCAAGAAGGGTCCTAACCAAGGTCCAACCAGTTTGTGATTTTGTCCAACCTTATGAACATAGGGTGCTGACTTGAGGATAACTTCAGTTTCGGTAGGGATGATGGGGGGTCCATCCTTTCTTCTGTTTTTGCTGGAGGTGGTTTGGCTGGCTCTGGCCTTCTTGAGTGCATTTCTGGCTAGTTGTTGATTCTTCATGATCTGTAAAGCAATCTTGTCTGCTGTAGGTACTGATGTCAGGAGAACTCTGATGCTAGAGAGCAGGTTTGGTAGTCTGCCAAAGATGATTTTGAAGGGGAAGAGTTCTGTGCTATCGCAGGGGGCTGCATTGATTGCAGTCTGGACATGAGGTAGGTGGCGAACCAACTTGGTTACTTTAGGGTTGACATAGTTCCAAATGCATTGGCGAACAGTTCTGATTCTGCGCTTAGTCTGTCGATTGGTCTGGTGATGGTAAGCTGTAGCCATATAACCGATCAACATTAAGATTCGCCATAAGCTGTGTCCAAAAGCGTGAGGTAAACTTGGGGTCTCTGTCAGAGAGTAGGGAGGTAGGGAAACCAGGGATGGAGAAAACTGGCTCAAGAAGGCTGTGTGCTGTTTCGATAGCTGTGATGTTCTGGGAGACTGGTATGAGGTAGGTAAAGCCACTGAATCGATCCAAGACTACCATGATGAGTTCATGCTTGGAATCGCTAGGGAAGGGCCCTGCAAAGTCAATTGCAAGAGATGAAAATGGCTGTCTGGGGACAGTGAGGGGGGTGACTGAGCCTACAGGAATAGTGGTAGGTTGTTTGTTGAGCTGGAATAGGTGGCATCTGCGGATATAGTCTTTAAAATCGTTCCTCATGGAGAGCCAGTAGAAGTGTCTTGATGCATATTCAAAACATTTCTGTCTACCCATATATGCCATTTGTTCATGGGTAATGCACACAATTTCGCTTCTGATGTTAGCAACTTGATAGCTTGCTTCATAGGGGATATAAGGACAGTCTCTACTGTTATCCTTCCCCTTTCTGACGAGAACTCCATCATATAAGCGCCAGTCAGGATGGTCGATAGTGTTGGTAACTACCTCAAGAAGAGGGTCATTCTGGGTAGCATTTCGAATGCTGGAGACCACTTTCCTTACTGGTAGTTGGTAAGGTGAAAAGCGCGAAGGTCAAGCTGTGAAGAGGGCTGATCAAAGAAGCAGTCCTCATAATAGACAGGTGCTTCTTGGGTAGGTAGGTCCCATCCTTGGTCGATATCCGGTATTTCTCTTGCTTTTCCCTTATCAATAACTGTATGAAAGACAGGGTAGCCATTATTATCGTAGAGGGGAGGAGGAAGAGCCCATCTGTGCTCTGCTCTGCGCTTGGGATGATGACGGGAGACAAAGTTGTGGGAAGAGTAAAGAGGCAAGGGTCCTGAAATATCGCGATATCCTGAGGGAAAGTATCCAGTATTCTTTCCATTCATGTGGGTTTGGCATTCGTCCCGGACACAGGCAGTCCGGTGCATGACTCTGTATCTATTAGATTGAAGAAATCAGTCCAGTTCATTGACTGGGGGTCGAGGAGGGACTGGGGTGGTCTGAGGGTCAGGTTCAGTAGATGTGCTGCTGGTGGCGATATTTCCGCAGGTGGTGATTTCAAGGGATTCCAGTTGGGTGATAGAATCATGGATTCGTTTAAAGATCTTGGTGATAGCATCTGGATCGAGTGGTTGGTCCATATCTCCTGGAGTATTGTTAATTCTTGCTGCAAGGCCAGACAGTTGAGCTTTAGCTTGCTCAATAAGTAGTGTGGCATGGGATGGCTCTTGAGGGTTGCTGAGATAGGAGGAGGTCTCGACGATTTCACAATATTGAATGGCATTGGTTGCAAGCTCCAGGGTATCTGCTGCTTTGTCCATGGCTTGTTCAACAGAATCTGAGTAGTGACTCGCTTCTTGGGAGCTGGAGGGGTTTGAGCTGGTGCAATGATGTGAGTTCCATAAGGAGTGGTGTTCAGGAGTAAGAATGCGAGAGGGTACTTGAAGAGTCAGGGCAGAAGAAGGGTCTAGGGCATGGGCGATGTTAGGGTAGTGTCTTGATACACTATTCATGGCGGAGGAGGGGGTCTTTATAGGCTTCGTCTCCGTAGGGTCTTCGAGCTTTTAGTCTTCTGCAGCTGGGGTGTCTTTATAGATCCTTGATAGGGCATCTGCAACGACATTGTCTTTGTCAGGTCTGTGTATGATATCGAAATCACAAGATTGCAAGAACATGCGCTATCTAGTTTGGCGGTAAGGTAGGCCAGTCTGCTTCAGGAAATAGGATAGTGCCTTGTTGTCAGACACAAGAGTGAACTAGTGCTATATAGAATCGGATAGAATGCCTCAATGACATCCACAATCGCCAAAAGTTCCGATTCATGGGCAGGATAGTGTAGCTGACTTGTTGCAAACTTCCTGCTATGGAAGGCGGCAGCGTATGCTTTCTCAGAGGAGAGTCAATGTCCAACCCATGCTCCTGATCCAACCTTAGATGAGTTAGTAATGAGGTATATTGGATCAGCTGATGTCTCATGTGAGATGGGGCGGAGCCGAAATATCTCCTTGGACAGGCGCTTAACCTGTTTGAAGGCTTCCTCATACAGGGGTCGCTATTCAAACACATTTAGAGAAATTAGGTCCAATAGGGGGGCAGTGGTGAAGGCAAGGTGTGAAAGGAACCGTGCATGATATATCACAACTCCAATAAAGGCCTAAACATCCTTTTTCGATTTTGGTCTGGGCCAGTCTTGGACAACTCGAATTTTATCAGGGTTTGCATGTTTTCCTCTTTCATCGATAACATGTCCTAGGAGTGAGCGCTTGGTGGTTAAGAATTTGCACTTGGCTGGCGATGCTTTCATTTGGTGCTGCTTCAGTCTTCCTAAGACTAATCTGATGTGTGAAATATGGTGCTCCACTGTTTCTGAGTAGATGGTAATGTCATCTATATATGCACAAACGAATTTTCCAATAAATCCATCTAGGACAAATTCTATAACTCTCATAGCTGTAGGAGGGGCGTTGGCATCTCCTTGCAGCATAAGTCTGCATGCAAAGGATCCAAAGGGTGTCTTGATGGTGTTATATTTCTCATCGCTGGGGAGAACTCGAATTTGGAAATACCAATTTGCAAAGTCTATGGTGGTTCTAAACTTTGCTCTGGCATCAGTTCTGAGTGTCATAGATTGATCGGGAATCGCTCCATGGTGCTTGATAGTAATATCATTCCTGGGTACAAGGTCTGCAAGCAGTCAGATCTCGCCATTGGGTTTCAGCTTTGGGAATATGTTGACTGGGATGTGTGCCTCGCTTGGGTAAATGATTCCTTTGGCTTTCCAGTCTTCGATTAACACTGTGTATACTGGTATGATCTTGTCAGGGAATGTGAAGAATCTTGGAGTAGGGTCCGAAATTGTGTCTTTCAGCTGGATATGGTGGTTGACATCTCTCAAGGGTGGTAATTCCGCTATCTTCTTGCGAGGGAACATAGTAGGAAACTTGGGAATGTAGTCAGGGGCATCTGCTTTATTCATTGCTGAAAATCGTGCATGAGTTGCTTTCTTGCAGGTTAAGGTGATTCCTTGGTCAGGGAAGGTGATGATAGATTTTCCGCAATCTATTAGAGCATGGTGTGCAGTAAGGTAAGGCATTCCTAGGAAGATATCATGGTTGTCCAGGGAACAGACTAGGGCCTCAGAGACATCGCCGCTTTCCCTGTTTATCTGTATGACAGGCTTTACAACTATGTTGATTGCTGATCGTGATCCTTTAACTGCCATCTTCAGGTTGATAGGAGTCTCGAGGTCTCTGGTAGGCATTTGGTGGGTGGTGACAAACTTTCCAGATATCAAGTTGTCTCCTGTGGTTCCTGTATCGAATAATGCCTTTGCTTTGTGGCCATTGACTGTGATGTATGCTTGGAGGGCTAGAGATTGAGTTCCACTAGGTCCTGCCTGATTTGTGGTAACTGTGACTGATTCCTTTGCATTGGAATCGTCTTCCTGGGTGTGGTATGTTCTCCTGACATTCTGGGGTCACCTTGATCCGCCACGGCCTCCATTGCCTCGCTGCTGGATACTACTAAGCTTCTTCTTCTCAATGTAGTTATCGGAGTAGTGTCCATATTTTCCACAATAGTAACAGTCATTGTCTCTCCTGTACCGTGCCTTCCCAGCCTGGAAACTCTTGGTGCTGAGAGGTGTTGTTGGAGAATCTTGGTTGATTTCGCTAGGTGTTATTCTGGGGGTGCTTGGGTGCTTGTTGGGAAACTGCATTAGAGATTGCATTTCCTTGACGATTTCCATCGAGCCCTGTAGAGTGGGCAAAGGAACCTAGCTTTTCCGCTATCTCCACTAGTGGGTCAAAGGAGGTATCTGAAGTGATGTGTGGCTTCACTTCTCGCTTGAGTTTGATATCCATGGCATCTAGGAGTCTCTGCTTGGCTCAATAATCCGAATATGTTCCTGGGGGGAGACTCTCTCTCCAGGTGTCAAGTCTGATTACAGTATCGGTAATCTGTACTGTTTTTCTGGTGGTATTTTGCTTGACTTGTAGCCACTGTTCATAGATAGTATCTGTAGATTTGGAAGGATGGAAGTAGGCCTCAAATTTCTATAGAAGTCATGCAACTGTGTGGTCTCCTTGGGAAGCTTCATATTGGGTAAATTTATCAAGGACTTTCTCTCTACAATAGGCTCCATAGTATTGTAGGGCTTCAGGGGCATCGTCAGTTATACTAAAGCTGGCGATGTATCCATGGACTGTGTTGAACCAAGAGTTGATTCTCAATAGGTCTTGATCTTTTCCTTCTCCTGTGAAAGTAAATGGTACAGGCCATTTAGGATGATTATTTCCCTCTGTGGGGACTGACATGGCGATGGCTGCAGGGCTTGGATTGCTTGGTGGGCTCGGTGAAATTATATGCGATGAATGACACTTGCTCTTGTAATTAGAGTTGGTAGTCAAAGCTCACAGTATAGTTATACTAAGATAAAAGATATTCTGAGTTGCGTGCGTGTCCTAAGCGAAGGGCAGGTAGTCTCCTTTATATACCCTTTTATGGTTACACGAATAATACACTTTAAGAAATACCCCTAACATGCTAGAATCCACTACATACTTCTTGAAGATCACATGACTATGTCACATGACCGACATAGTCATATGATTAGTAGGATAAGGAAACGTACATTTCAACACTTCCCTTACAATTCCATTCCTAACATAACTGAAAAAACCTCAAACAATACCCTAGTCATACCCTTCGTACAAATATCTGCTAAATTTTCCTCCGTTCCTATCCCTTGAATCTGAATCTTCCCTGCTTCCCATAAATCTTGTGTATAATGATGTTTGACATCGATGTGTTTCGTTCGATGTGATACTCCGCTATTTTCGATAAGCTTGATATCAGCAGTACTGTCGCAATAGATAACTGGTGTTGTATCGATACCCATATGTGACAGTCAAAGGTTAATCCAAATACTTTGTCGTGCTGCGAAGCATAATGCCACGTATTCGGCTTCGGTTGTGGAGAGTGCAACCCTTGACTGTTTATTTGATCTCCATATAACCGTATTTCCATAGACTTGTGCTATTAATCTGGTGAACCATTTTCGCTCTTCGATGGTCAATGCGAATGAGCTATCACTATATAGCTGTAGGGGAGGATTGTCATTACGTCTGATGTAATTGAGTCCTTTTGTCGTTGTTCCTTTAAGGTATCGGAGGACTCTTTTGGCAGTGGAAAGATGTCTATTGGTTGGGTCGGATGAAAATTGACTGAGAAAGGCAACTGAGGGCATAATATCTGGTCGTGTTGCAATCACTGCGTACATAAGTGATCCAATTAAGGATTGATATGTTGTTTGATTGCATCGATCGCCTTGGTCTTTGGCCTTTGTCAGTTGAAAATTGGTTTCGATTGGAGTTGCTATTGTTTTGGTGTGCTTGATGTCAAATCGTTCGAGTAACTCGTTGATGTATCCTTCCTGGCATAGATTGATACCTTCTTCAGTTCGGTTGATTTGCATTCCTTGTAGAAGTGATACTTCTCCTGAATTGGTGTACTGGATATGGGATTCGGGTGTTGTGTGTATTGTTTAACCAGTTTGGGTTTTCCTGTTATTAGAATATTATCCACGTATATGCAACAAAATAAGTCTTCCGAGGTGAGAATACATGGGTCGAAATCCGTAACTGTAAGATTGTGTAATGACCTCTAGATCAGTTGGTATAGCTTACCGAACCTCAGCACAGCCAGTGGTCCTACTAGGACGTGAACAGGAACGGTACCAGACACCTGTAAAGTAACATAGCAACCATAAGTACCTTTCATGAAGGAAGGGTACTTAGGTACCTAGTTAGATAGGGTAACCCAGCAAGGCCGGGTAACCTTGGTGCACACTTAGGTAGGGTAACCCCGCTAGACAGGGTAACCTGG
>QFET01012264.1:1780-39591 GCA_003316355.1 Tuber calosporum
AAAAAAAAAAAAAAAAAAAAAAAAAAAAAAAAATCTCTACCGTTCAACAGGGAATAGTCACAGCGAATCCCATTCCCACTTTAGCCATTCTGTATCCAGAGTCAAAATCCTAGAGTCTGATTGGTCCAAGACTGCCATTCGCCTCGCATCCAGCAAGAACCCAGGCCTTCGCCGCTCACTGCCCTTTCCTCGAGATCTCAAACACTCTAGACGCAGCGTCTAACCTATCACAACTGCGCCTGAACAAACTTCTTCTGGCGAGATCTGGATAGATCGGGAGCACGTATTGCCCTCGCGATACTGTAACGATTGTTGGGGAGTGGGTGACCGTATACCCGTTAGGGTGGAGTCTCCCTGGGGTTTCCCTTGATAACAAGTTAACAACTAATTTAATTATCAAAGTGCGGGCTTGGCGACAAACTTGGTGGTCTTCCCCCCCCCCATTTTACACCAAAAATGGGCACTTTCGCCTCACAAAATCTCAGCCTTGTCGCTTTGCAAAAAAAAAAAATTATCAAACCTCCCCCGTGATTTTAGAGTCATCTAGATGTTGGCATTTTTGTGAAAAGCTCTGTTGGTTGGTGGGATACCAGAAATAATGATAATTGACAAAAGATACTTAGATCTTATATATGTCTCCCACACAAAAGGTATCATGCATTGCAATCATATCCAACCATGAACCTAAGCTCTAGGCCCCCATGGCAGGGCAGGAAAAATCTTGATTTCTACCTAGAAAGTTTAGACAATCACCTACACTATAGCATTAATTTCATCAATTCTATATTGCTTTCACGCAAGTTGGGAGAGTTTGACATTGGTCATTTTTGGTGTGATAAGGGGGGCCACGAACTTTGTCACCAGGATCCTACCTTTTTGAATGGGGCCCATGCAGACATTTAGGCCACTTTCACACCTATGAATGAAATGATAAGCAATAAACACAGCTTTGATTCTGCTTCCAGAGATTTAAGTGCATAGCAGCCGCATAGCCAATGGAAAGATCTATAGTGTTTCAAAGAGGGTAGCGTTGGGAATCGACTGTTTGAAAATGTCCACCTTCCACCAAATACGGTGCAAAAAACCAGTGCCCCACCTAAAAGCCTTGACCGGTATGATACCGTAGCTACCCCAATACCTCCCAATACCTCCCAATACCCGGCGCGTTTGGATGCCGGTTTCTCGAGATCGAATGTTCACCTCCACGAGCATAAATTCCAGAGATCGCCCCAAAGCGAGCACAACACCACGCCTTTCACCAGAGCTCAAGTCCCCCCCCCCTTGGGCATGCAAGACATACAGCTTTAAGCCTTCGTTGTTACAAAATTTCTACAACTAATGTAACGATATCTCTATGAGGCCCTGATATCTCGTTTGCTGTTCGGTAGACTGATCACAACCTTAGACATCCAAACAGATACTGACTCCCCTGGGTTTGTATACTAGTGACGTCACACTGTGCCAGGCGAACCTTTTGGCAGGTACTGGAGAAATTGGACCCGACACTGGGACCTGGCACTGGGATGCTGTAATCGCCTTTCCGCTCGCCTCCCTGGATCCGGATGGGGGAATTCTGGACGTCTCAGCCCGCCGGCCCCCCGACTACCCCTACCCCTGAGGTATGTCACCCACAAGTTCTTACCAAGCTTTCGCGGGGAGAAAAAGCCGTCATCCCCTATGGTGGAAACGTGCCTTCTCTCTCATCAGGCACTCCAACGTCATTTCTCAAACATGCAAGCTTCTTAGTGAGAATTCACAAAGAAGCACGTAATGGCCGCTGGGAATTCTAGTATCCCTTCGCCTTCCCTCCCGCGATGCTCTTTTGCATCGCTATTTCGATAGGGCTGCGGGCTCTTATGTTGTGTACTGACTTTGGCTTGGGGGTTCGGTCTTGGGGGGCTTTATTTTTCTTTCAGCGTCGCAACCCGTATGATACCTGCCTTGACTTGACACCTCTGTAGCTCGCATGGAGGAAAAAAAAAAAAAAAAAAAAAAAAAAAAAAAAATTCACCGCGTACTGTGCATGAAGGGTAGAGCTTCTGTGCATGAGAACTGTGCATAGTGCGGACTCGAATTGTTGAGTCGGGTTTGTTAGATTCGGCGTTTATATTTAATAGTTTGGATATTCCTACCTGAGCACTACTTGACGCCCACCATCTCGAACAATCACTCGGGTCAGACTGTCAGTGACAACCGTCAATCCCCTACTACAGTTCAACTCTTCCCCCTTCTAAACCCCCCGTCTATAATATCCCATATCAGGCTATTCTACCCCCAGAGACCAAAGACAAAAACACGCAAAATCAAAGAACCGGTACCCCACGCACACACACAGCACGCCCACGCATCACTCAGAAAAACTTTCCGTAATCTCCCTTCTCCTAGAGAGATCACGCAGGAGGCCCATTGGACGAGAAAGGCTCCGAATCGCTATTCCCCACCATCACCGGTCCCTAATCATTTATAAAACCTCCGGATATCCTCGAATCAGCAATGGTTGTTTTTACGACCCCCGTCAGGAAGTGTGCTGCTGGAGGGCTCGGGATCCACCCCAGCACACCCCTTTCACCCCACACCCCAGCCCCTGAATCGGGCACTTGGGGGGTTAAGCGGGAGCTTTTCGGGGGCAGAAGATATCCCAGTTCGACCTCTGTTGCTGGGAACACTCGCGGAGGCCTGGTTCCTCCCCTGCGCAAAAAGTGCAGATGTCCGACTCGTGGAGGAATAAGAGGCCCAGGCTGCGGGAGAGTCTAGGGTGTAATTCGGAACCGGGGGGACTTGGGGAATAGCCTCCCCTCCCCTGCGCTCTCATCCTTACCGGAGGAAGGGTAATCGCGAGAAGGGGTAGATGTAGAAGAGGCGGAATCAATCTAGCGTTGCGGGATGGTCTGTAATTGTGCTGGACACTGAGACCATATACTTAACTGTTGGTTTTCGAGGAATCTTTAATGAAGTAATCGGATTCATTTTTTCCCAATAAAGTTTGCCAATACATGAAGTGAGCGCGTTTGTGGTCACGGAGTTCAAGACTGTGCGATCGAATAATAAAATAAAATAAAACTCATTCGAGAGAGGTCGAATCCCATTTTCTATACTAGAGATTTTCGTACGCTCAATACGAGTACAGGTTGGAGGATTCTCTGACCCAAATAATCCAGTACAATATAAAAATAAAAAAAACTTAAAAAATCACACTTCTCCATGTCTCTTGAGTATCGAAACTGCCCCCCAGTCATGAGTCCATCATGAGATATCACCCGGCACATACCACTTGTCAGATCGAGAGAGAAAAGGCACAATCTAATATGCATCATATTATACCGCAAGGCGTATCTATCTCGCTACCTGCTGATCGGTTGAGAGCATATGATACACCCAAGCTTCACATATGTCATGGTAACTAACTTAGAGCCACAACAACAAAAAGATAGCAGTGGCCAAAAATTCCAGGAAACTCCCGAAATAATTTGTGCTCCACGTACAAGTACAGTAACATCTGCGTTGGGTTATACACACTTTACCGATCATAGCACCCGTTTTCCGTGTGGCGACCAAAGCTCTCATGATCGTCTACATCCCATCCAGCGCTTCCCCCATATCATATACCGTACTCACCCGTCATCCCCAAAACATCCATAGTTTTTCAGCACCATCATACCTTTCACATACAAACCCGTATAGGCACGAATACCCTCTGAATATACTCTACCCAATCGTGCGTATTCCGATGATACCACAGAAGCCATTCCATTCCATCAAATAACCCGGTCACCCACACATAACCTTTCCATTTCTTCAGAACCCTCGCACAACCTATCACAACTTATTGCCATACTAAAAAAAGAATGAAATAAATCTTAAGCACGGTATTGCCTCCTGGCGGAAAAAAGGAAAAAACTCTAATCTACCACGGATAGCATAGTGATCAAAACGAAACAAAAACGACCCGACCGCCTCCTCCTCCTCCTCCTCCCCGACTTTTGCCAATTCCTCAGACTGGATGACTATGCCTTACCCTTTCGCTGATGACGCGCCGGGCGTG
The DNA here is from genome assembly GCA_003316355.1 of Tuber calosporum. Taxonomy (NCBI): domain Eukaryota; kingdom Fungi; phylum Ascomycota; class Pezizomycetes; order Pezizales; family Tuberaceae; genus Tuber; species Tuber calosporum. The sequence goes on from QFET01012264.1 coordinate 5,823, forward strand.
TCAGGCAATCGCACCTGGAAAGTGCTGTGCGGTACAGTACTAACCAGCCTACCGGCATCATATACAGGAGGAACTGCACATGAGGGTACGCTACTACTTCGGGGAATTTTTATTCATCCTTAATCAAAGAGCTGTTGCAGGCTCCAGATGCTCGCCAGTCTGGTTCCCGCTTTTACCTGTACAGTAGAGATGTGCTCGGAGGCGTTTGGGTTGCCTTGTTCCTTCCTTTTTCTCCCGTTGTGCCTGCTTGTGGGACGGGGGGATCTAGGGTTAGGGGTTTCAGTGTTACGATTTACGGAAGAGGCAATGGGCTTTTGGATAGATAGGATAGGGTAGGCGTGATTGGTGTATTTGTGGGAATAAGGCGCTTTTTGATAGCCAACCGAAAAGGAGGTAAACTGGTAAGCTTTTCATAGAGGTTACTATGATACGGTACCTAGGTAGTACTGCTCGGGGGGCATTGAAAATCGGGAAACATATTCCCGTCTCCATAGAGGATTGTGTGGGACCGGCGGAAATAGTTTTGCGGTTTTAGCCAGCCCCCCGAGTACATACACAGAGGTATATTACCATATTCCAGAATACCCCCCTCCCCCCACCCCCTGTGACATGACATAACAATATAGCAATCACAGGTTAATGGTCAGAACAGTTGCTCACTACCCCTCACTCACTCGTACCCTCAATCACCTCCCACGAACCCCTCTCCAACCCACCCCATCTCCACCGCTGAAACCCCGCGCGCAAATGCCCTGGTAGTATACACAAACTCGTGATAAACAATAGCCTCCACTCTCTGCCCGAACAGCACGCTAGAGGGATGAATTGCAACGACCTGGTTCCCAACAACACTCCTGTAACTCCCGTCCGAGACTAACCTCGCGGTGTTGTGAAGAAAGCCCTTCAGGAAGCATTTCAGGATTCGGGTGGCTAGGTCTGGGGTCACTACCTCTGCTGGGGTGGAGGGAGGGGAGGAAGGTGTGAGGGGTTTGGTGTACTGCTTTAGTTGCTTGCGGACATCCTGAGTGTTTGTTTTAGTTAGCTAGGATTTAGAGCAGGTGATGTGAGGGGCGCACGAGGAAGTTCTGCATTGCGCGATAAGAAACAAAGTGTTTCTCCGCCCAGGCCTTTTTCTGCGATTGGCATTCGTACTCGCGGACTAGTGTTAGGAGCATTATATGGTCTCCCTCCCGCCTGCAGAATTCCTTTCTTGCTTCTTCCATTTGCTCACGTTTATCGTCGCCGGTTGGTGTTAGGAGGATATTCTCTACCGATAGCGCAGCGATGATGTCAATAACTTCATGTAGACAACCCACCTCAGGCTCCGCCGCCGCTATAAGAGCTCTTGCTAGAGCGGGTACTAACGGCAATCTGGCCATTTTATGCCCCAACTCATTAATTCTCCCCAAATTATTCAGCGCACCCAGAGTATAAAGATGCTCAAGACCCCTCCCTAATGCCTCTCTCCCCGGCGAATCCAAGTAATCAAAGGCAAGCACGTCCTCTTGACCCCGCGCCTTGAGCGTAAGTATCGAAGACGCGACGTCGCATCTCAAAATCTCCGGTACCGTGGTATCCGCCAACGGCATAAAGTCCCGCTCGGTATACAATCTATAGCATCTGCCCGGAGCTTCACGGCCAGCACGGCCGGCTCGTTGGAGGGCAGAAGACTTAGATATAGGTGTTATGAGCAATGACTCGAGGCCAATTCTTGGCCGGTATTGCTTCGTCTTGACTTTGCCACAGTCGACCACGTGGCGGACCCCTGGGACTGTGACAGAGGTTTCGGCGATGTTGGTTGAGAGGATGACTCTCCGGGTGTTCTTTTCGTGCGCAAGTTGGAAAACTCGCTGTTGGAGGCCCAGTGGGAGGGCAGAGTATAAGGGTAGGACGAGGATCTAAAGACCATGTTAGAGAGAGTATTGTCTCATGATGGAGGCAGGGATGTCTCACCTTGGGGAGGTTCTTATCCATGCTCTGGGCATAGTCTTCGATTTGTTTTTGGAGCGCTTCGATTTCTTCTTGACCCGTTAGGAACACTAGTATACCCCCCGGAAGAGGCTGTCCGTAATGCAATTGAAAGACAGTCTTCAAGGCTGCATAAACGTAGTCCTCAACGGGCTCAGGAGCGTGATATATCTCCACCGGGAACTGCCGTCCGGGGACTTTAAAAGCAGCGACAGTCCCATCGTAGTGTTCATCCTCAGTATCAGGGTCTCCGGAAGAACTTTCATTATTACTGCCACTCCCTTCTACTGAGCCCTTATGTCCACCATCTGCAAGTGGTGGGGAAGAGCCCTTCTCACTACTTTTCCAATCGTACGGGTTCCCGTTTATTGGAGCGCCCTTATCCCCTTTCCCCTTCTTTTTCTTTCCCTTTTCAATCCCATTCGGTAACTTCCCATCATCTACTCTACCATCCCCATTCCCGCTAACCCCCACAAAGTTCTCCCCCCCCCTTCTCTCCTCTTTCGCCTTAATAAACGCCAATGCTGCGTCTCTATCCTTCTCGAAGAACAACGCCATCTTCTCAACTTCCAATGTAGCACTCATAACAACAATCTTCAAATCCTTCCGCTGTCCATACACTAAGCCCCTCAAGAACCCCATAACCAAGTCCGTGCCCACAGTCCTCTCATGCGCCTCGTCGACGATGACAGCAGAATACCTCTTCAATAACGGATCGTGCAACATCTCCTGCAGTAGCATCCCGTCCGTAAGAAATTTAATCCGTGTTTTTTCCGAACTCTTATTATCGAAGCGAACACTGTACCCGACTTCATCCCCGAGATGGCAGCCCATCTCCTGCGCTACTCGCCCGGCAAGGTTTATCGCGGCGACGCGGCGTGGTTGCGTAATTGCTATACATCCCCCGACCATAACTTCTTTATCCTTCCCATCCCCTCCCCCATCACCTTTCCCAGAAGTGACGGAAACCCTCCGCCGAGCCATCCACTTCTCTTCAACAAGGAATTGCCCAATCTGGGTGCTTTTCCCGCTACCAGTCTCCCCAAGCATGACGAGTACGTTCTTCTCCCGCAGCGCAGCTCGAATAGCATCCTGGTGGCCCCAAATCGGCAACTTGGCTCTCAGTAGCTTAAGCCTAATCGCTTGAGCCTTCAACTGCCCTTGATGGATCTGTGTCACAGGCCCCGGAGCACCTCCGTCCAGTAGCGGAAATTTACCATTGCTAGTCTCGATTTTCCGCTTCTTTTTGACGTTTGCTTGCTCCTCGTGATGGCCGGTCTTAGATTTCCCTTCTTCTCCAATTTGCGACATTGGGGGGGAATATAGATGCCGTTGGGTTTCTCGCTGTCGTTTCTTCTTCAGAAAGTCAACTTCTATATCTGGTACGTACGGTGGGAGGCCTTCGGCAGCTCGCTGAGCTGCGCGGAGTCGGGTTTTCTCGTCCCATTCCGCCTTTTTGCGCTCTCGCTTTTCTTGTCGCTTGCTTTTTGGAAGTGGGGGCGGTGTGCTGAAAACGTTTGCTGGGGTGGGTTTCGTGCTTGTTAGTCCGTCATCGAAGGGGAAGTCTGGCATCTTGCATCAGAGAGTTTGAGTGGGTATGTTTCAAGTCTGGACATTTGATGCTCTGATGGGGAGTCTGTGGTTGATGAAGGCCTTTTTTTTCTGAAGCGGCTCTGTGGCTGTGGCCATTTCAGGCGTCACGTGTGGCGCATCCGACCAACCGGACATTGAATTAGGAAACGAGTGAGCGACCGAATCATTGTGGAAATTTAACACTATGGATATCACATCGCCCAAGACAAATGAAACCATTTACGTCAATGGCCACTGCAAACGTTCTGTATGCCAGAATCCAGCCACCAATTAGTGTTCCCCAAACCCAACACGCCAGCCTAGTAAATGTTCTAATTAAATCTCCTGCTCACCTACATAAACCTCGTCCCTCGTCAGTGCGATCGTTCACCCGCCATTGCCCATGACAGTGTTCTTGTCAACGTACTGCTACTAGTATCTGATCACCATAAGCCCCAGTCCAACCTACCCTAGGCTTGAACAAGAACAAACAGTATTCCAGACCACATGAGTTACTTCTTTTATGATTTGGTAGTATGATTGGTAGGGTTTGATTTTAATCTTAAACCCTAACAATAGACCCAAGAAAATTGAAAGAGATACAAAAGATCCCTAACCCAGCTTACATAAAGCATTACATTTTGCAATGCCAGTAGTCCACGTTGTATACGGTGTGCATTATAGCAAGAATTTTTTTTTCCCTATCGAGCATTGCCACCTAACCCGCCAGTAGAGTACTTTTTAAGGAAAAAAACTAAAAAGGTATTTATATATTAATCCCTAGGGCAAAAAAGGTGTCATAATGTAGACCTACAGTAGTAAAATAAGTAGATGTACATACAGGGTCCAGTTTTATGCTCGGAATGTAAAGCTCCTATCCATCATAGCACCAACAAAGGCTCTCTAGGCGCCGAGCGGTATTGGCCCTATTTTCATCCTGGACCGGCAATTGAGCTTGTAGCTGTGGATTTAATACGCAACTCATTTCTCTCCTCTTTTACCACCCTGTAGCTGGTACGATACCGTTGTCGAGGGGAACTTGAAATTGGCCTCTATGGTGGAATGGTTAAATGGTGTTCGAAGCTCTCTACAGTGATATGGTGTTGGGACTGTGAGATAATACTAATCAAGTAACCTCCACAGCCGCTGCACTAATACTATAATATGGCCCAATCATACCTTAATTATGAGCACGGCCGGTTTTACTCGCCAATTCACAAAGCGTCACTCGAACCCAAAAATCTTGGCGAGCACACTGGGCCCAACCTCCATAACCCACCCAACTACCGTATGACCCATACTGGTAATGAGAAACTTGAGACAATATTGTGGTGCTTAATCCAAAAACCAAACCGTAACAACCAATTTCCGAACCCCTACGGCTCATAACGACAAACACCCTGTTCCCCCTCATACAAGTATAATTATTACTTACACACACAGTAAATATTTACAACTTACGAGCACCGTGGAAGCAAACGCCCCAACTCCCTTCCCCACCCGCAACACACACACACAGAGGGAAACGAAAGAGCTACTGGTCATCCTCATCTTCCAATCCGGCGGTCAATCCACCCACAAGTCCCTGCATCCTCCTTCCAAGTAGATCCACCTCGCTGCCAAGACTTGCATTACTCCCCATCCTCCGGCCCCTCCGCCTCGAGGGTACTCCCCGACCTCTGCTACCCCTAGCATTTCCATTACTAATAATAGACATCTCCAGCGGCCTATCCTCGTCATTGCTTGTCATGCTCTCGCCCGTGAAACTTCTCTCATGGTTCCTCCACCCGCCACCACCAGAGGCGCCGGTGGAGGGTGGCTCGTCGTCACCGGAGTCGTCGTGCGGCCGGTCGGCAAGTATCTCGTTGAGCCAGCGTGCGCATTTGTTAATCTCCCTCCAAGCCTCGGGGTACAGGGCTGACATTTGCAGGAAGCCGTGGCTGATGCTTGGGATTAGGCTGACCTCCACGCCTTCGGCTGGGGGTGGCTTGCCTAGGTCGAGCCCTAGGTGCCGGCGGTGCTTCCAAACGGCCTTTTTCGCTTGCCTGATGCGGCCTGCGAAGATTACGGTGTCGTCGACGAGGGGGTCCCGTTCGCCAGTTAGGAAGTAGGTTTTTGGGAACCTTGCTAGAAGATCTTCTGGGGCGACGATGGGAGAGAGGAAGAAGTCTGTGGTGAAATCTGGTCGGTTGTAAGGTCCAATGTACAGGATCACCATTGCTCGCATCATTTCTGGTGTGAGTAGACGGTCATTAAAATATGAGAGACGAGAAGTCATGGCGAGCCTAGTAGAAAGTGGCTGCGGCCGGTTGTTTGTGGTCGCAGACGCAGTTTTACCCACCGTATTGCCATCACTCTTGAAGAATCCGTTCATGGCCACTGGCTCGCTATTGCTCTCCTCGGCATCGTCATCGTCGCTTTTATGCGGACGGGCGATACCGGAGGCGTGCTCAAAGTACTCGCTCTTGCGCTTAACAACGTTGCGGTTCGTTTTTCGCATGTCCCTCTGGCGAATTAGTTTCATTTGATCATCATTCATCCAAGAACCAATATTCAAATCCAACGATGGATAGACCAGGACCAAGCCATCCGGTGACGGCAGCCCTCTCCATCCTTCCTCCATCGGATGCCCTGTGGAGCTCGTACTGGTGGAATTCAAGATCATGAGCGTCACACCAGCGGCATAATTCCCTCCGGCCGAGTCCCCGCTGAGAGCGATCCTAGGAAGTGTCTCCCCCGACAATCCCACACATTTCCCCTTGGTGTGCGCAATGCTATGATAAACGTCGTAGCATTCGTTGAGCGCATACGGATATGGGAACTCTGGAGCACGCTTATAATCAACAGCAACAATAGGGATACCCGGGCATTTCCGCGCCCAGGCGAGGAGCATCTCATCGTAGTGTCGAGGCGACATGGCAACGAAGCCACCCCCAGAAAAGTTGAGGACCATCTTAGTGCAATGTTTAAGCTCTTCTCGAGTCCCTTCGAAATACAACCAAGCATCGACCGGGGTCGTATAAATTGATTCCTTGGGTCGAGAAATCCGGATATGTCGAGGACCGAACCGATTAGAGGCTGGATTCAGCAATGCGATGAGCGCTTTCAGATACGGAGTCTGGGATTTATTCCAGGAAACTCGTAAATGATCGACCGTGATAGTTGCGCGGACTCTCCGAACCTATTCGTACCAACAGTTAGCCCTAATTTTGCCAAAGCTTCCGAGGAGAAATTGTCACACCTTCTCATCTGCTCTTTCAGCCGCCACCAAATAATACAAACTGAATATCACGCTGGAAAGATCCCTCAACCAGCCAGTCTTTATCCGCATAGCAGTCCAAAATCCCGCATCCAACGCCGTCATAACCCATGTTGCACGAAAGTAACTCCGAGAATACAAATTCGCAAGCGGCTCCGGACTCTCGAGATTAAATATCTTGGCGAAATTTCGTGCGAGATAGAGATACAACAATGTCAAGGTGACAGTTTGAAACGATGTCAGGCGTTTGGTGAAGAAGCGGGAGATCTTGCGAATGAAGAGTACTGGTGGACCGTGCGGGTTGCCCCGGAGAAGGTATGTACTCCAGAAGAGGATCACAGAGATAACCTGTACCTTGCGAAAGCGCCGCGAAGGGCGGCCGAGGACATGGTCTGTGTTTATCAGTGTTTGTCTCTTATGAAGGGTTTTGACTTTTTGTGAAAGCTAAAATAGAGAGCGGGTGGTACCGATCATAGTCAAACACAGGTAAGAAATACCAGACACTAGCTAAAGTGAACACCCCCAGTGGTACCCCCGTACCAATAATTTTGCGAAAAGTGTGTGAGAGGGCAAATCAAGCAGAAGAAGAGAGAAAGAGTGGATGAGAAAGGATATGGTGGTGCAAGTTGTTAGAGATGGGACAGAAGGAAAGTGGAAAGTGTGTAGGGTACTGTGAGATGTATGTGTACCGGTATGTAGCCTACGGTATCCAATCCGACAATGAGCCTAGTCCAGGATCTGGTCTACGGATGGATGGTCTGTCCTGTACCGGTGCTCTGAGGGATTGGGTGGAGTATCGTACAAGTGAAGTGTGCTTCCTGTCTCAAATACAGTACTGGTAGTGAGGAGGCGAGGGGAGCTCACAGTGACTGACACTTTTACCTTTCGACCGACGCGTTGGAAGGACATAGTCCTGGCTTCGGGAATACTGCATATGGGGGGGGGGGGGATTCAGGTTTTCATACCTTCCTAATCCTTATTCTCACCAACCCCAAGTCCCCGAAAATACATTGGTGATTACATAAAGGACAGATACAATGGAATAGACTATCTGCAGAGAGGGAGGGTAAATTCTCCACAGTTCGAGCATTGCGGGGTAAGCATGGGGGTTGAAGGGAAACCTTTTCCCCATCGTGAAAGAAAAAAAAATCTCGTGTGGGAAAACGTCAAAACTCTACTGTGGCATGTGATTCCGTTGTCCTCTCTGCCCCCTGTCGTCATAAACAAGCAACTTTCCCTGCGTCTTCGTGCCATCCTCCCGTCACATGTCAGCAAACGGAAAAAGCCTTATGCCAAGACCCACCCCTTTACTCGGCCAACATTGCAATTTGCAAGTACAAGTATCACACAAGCTGAGGTAACGAGATATGCTTCCAACTGCCTCTTGTGGGCTCTTTTACGAGAACCTACCAGTGCTGTGAGGTAAGACGATGCCCGTACAGGTGGACTTCTAACAACAGAATCAGCGTTCGGACACATACAGTACATGCGTGCCTCTCGTTCACTATCAGCTCCTGTACGAGTATGACACCTACCAGTACCGGTACATTGCCCACTTGACCCTCTTCCCCGACCGTGCGGGGCTAACTCAAGCCAACCGTTTGTGCGCAATCGGGATTATTGATTAGCATCCGCCGAGTGATAATATATGAACCCTTCCATGACATGAGGGGGAACATGGGAGCAATGTCACACGTGAGAATTTAGATTGCGGCGCTGCCGAACAAGTCATATCATAATAATTTTCCCAAATTTTTTTAAGCCACATGCATAATTATAATCGCTGAGAACACAACTTTTAGTGCTTCCACAACCTCACAGCCTAAATTATATTAGTATTTAAAGAGAAAACCGGGCATTGTGGAGAGGATTCAAATACCTTGTCTTTTCCACCACTGGCAACTTTTTTTCCATCGGGACTCCAATCAACAGCGAATACTTCATCTTGATGGCCAGGTAAATCCGTGTGCAGTTTACCTGTCTTGACGTCCCAAATTTTCAGCGTGGTGTCCTTCGAAGATGACACCAAGAGCCGGGAATCTGCGGAGAAGGAACTTTGATCGAGTTAGAGCTAGCGCTCAGGATTGGTATCGATTTGGGCGATAACTCACCACTGATACACAGGCGCTACGTGGCCACGGAGGGTATTAACAAACCTTGGAGATACCCCGGTTAGCGAAAAACTTGTATGTTGCACCGGGAGGAAAAGCTAACTTTCCGTCACGGCCATCCCACAGTTTGACATGGTTGTCAAACGATGCCGAGGCAATAAGTCTGCCATCCGGCGAGAACGACACATGGTTCACAAGTTTCTGATGTCCTAATAATCTAGCGACGGGCTTCGTCCCTTTCTTTGGCTCCCAGAGGTACATGGTAAGATCGTCACTTGCTGTTACCAAACGCTCCACAATCTCTCCCCCGAATGTAGCTGCTTTATCAAATCTTTCTTTGGCCTTGTTCACCTTTCCCTCATCTGTGTCCGGCGCTTTTCCAGTATGTTCATGATATGCAGTCCTCAGGACAAAATCCGTCGATAACGCCAGATGGTTGACCCAATGAGCATGGGCATTCAAACTATGTAGCAATTTTCCATCTTTGGCGTCCCAAACTTTGATTGTCTTATCCTGAGATGCGGAATAGATGAACCCGATACCACCCCACTTGACACATGTAACAGCGGCAGAATGAGCACTCATAGTCAGCTCTACTCTTCTCAACGTAGCATTCCATATCCTGATGGTTTGGTCTTTTGATGAAGAGACGAATCTGCAAACGTCGGGTTTTTGTAAATGATATGGTTCCCAGGAAAGGCCTGTGATCCATTTTGTATGACCCCTCATTGCATCCCCGAGCGCCTTTCCGGTCTTGGCATCCCATAGGCGAACGGTATTATCCATGCTTCCTGTGGCAATATATTTTGCATCAGGGCTCCAGCTAACGCATAGCACCCAGCTCTTGTGCCCTTTCAAAGTGTGTACGGGTGTTTCGGTGTCGCAGTCCCATATTCTCGCGGTGCCATCCCCGCTGCCTGTAGCCATTCTCGATGAAGAAGTAGGCGAGAATTGGGCTGTTAAGATTGCGTCTCCGTGACCGGAGATTGCGGAGGAACATCTAGAGACAGCTCGGACTCGGAATACTGCCTGGGGGGTGTACACGAGGGTGAGCACGTCTTCGGTGGTTTTATGTCCGGGCTTTAAGACAGAAGTCCATAAATCGTTGGTGATATCGATTACGGCGGAATCGGGGTTTGCGCTGTTGGTGAGAAGAGAAAATGTATATGGCACTCGGTCATCCTCCTGCGCTAGGTTAGCAAAGGGTTCGAAGTGTATGCAAGGAGGGGCTGTACTGTTCGAAGAAGCTTATTAACTAGAAGGTCTAATTGTTGCACTGTGGAGTTCCCGGGAATATGTAGTTCTCCCGCGAGCTGGTCTCCAGTATCGGAGGCTCGTAAATGAACAACGACATTCGGGACCGATTCGGGGATAAGTTCAATGTCCTGCTGCTCTCGTGTTCGCTTTGTATCTGCGACCTTCTGTCGTTTACTCTTTGGCGGGGGTACGGTAGCCATCCTAGAACGATACCGATATTAATGATGTTGCAAAATTTAATGGTAGTGGGGTGTTTGGCTACGTGAAGGGGAGAAGAACAAAGGGAAATTTGGAAAAAATCGGGATCACGTGCCTCAGAGCCTCAAAAACTTGGGATTTCAACCCCCCTGCTCTTCCCCGAACTTGTGGCAAGCAATAGGTTTAATCCAAGCTTCAATATAGCAACTGTGTTACGACCTATCGTTTCCTACGGGTACGTCTTACGAGAATAACGGATTCAATTGTCACCTGTACGCCGCTGGTCGACGCTGGACTGTTTAGATTTTTGGGGCTTGACATCGCTGTAATCTGATTCAGCCTGCACATGGACGTTCCGTCTTCGACCTCTAAGGTCACAGTAACGTACACTCCCGATGTTAAGGTCATTATACCTGAAACCGTTATCTAACCTAATCGCACAGCTACTGGGACCCCTCCGGGCTTTTCCCGCTGATTCAATCTGATCTTCGCTCCCGCTTGCCTCTCCGAAATCTTCACTGGAAAGCTCCAGCGCGGCCTCTGCGTTCCATAAATTCTCTCCATGTTGGACTAACTCCTTACCTCTCACCTGCCAACAAAGATTCTGGATTCGGTGGGGTGGGTCTCACCAGAGTTAAGAGCACCGATTCCCAGCAGTCGATCGAGACGACCCGTGGAGCCAAGAGCCCCGGACATCAGAAGGAACGGAGGCATCAGATACCAGGACTACGGAATACCCCATATCTGAAAGTTTTCCTGCTACGGTGTGACGACAATGACAATTATAAGAACGTAGCTAGGAAGGCGCTACGGGAATGGGTATCCGAGCATACCACCAGCGCATCGAATGAGAACAAACAGCATGATGCTTTCGAATGGCTCATTATTCATGTAGTTCTTCCCGGAACCCCGGCAGCACAACAACCTAGGTCATCCTCCTCTGCATCAAATGCCTCTGGGAGCTCGCGGTGGATGAAAGGGAACACAACCTTACTAGACAAGATTCGCAGTGATTTCAATTCCGGGAATAACAAAAAGGATAGGGTTGTTCAGATACGCATTGGCCCTAGCCATCCGGCATTGGCTACTCTGAGTCCTCCAGTTCTAGTTGGGAATCAAATTGTACCTGCTACGGAAAGCCCTACGGAGAGTGAGATGGCGTGGTTGGATCTCATTGCCAAATTCAAGACTCAGATATTGGCTAGTTTTGATGCAAGAGTCAGCCAGTATGAGGAGGATATTAAGGAGAAAGATAGCCAACGGAGACTGCCGGGGTGGAACTTTTGCACATTTTTCGTCCTTAAGGAAGGCCTTGCAAGAGCATTTGAATCTGTAGGGCTGGTTGAGGATGCTTTGGTTCTTTACGATGAGTTAGGCTTTGGGCTAGATGCTGTTGTTCGGGGGCAACAAGATAAAGTGAGAATCGAGGGAGGCCCTGAAGGAGTGGTTGGAGGAGACTTTATTGGTTGGACAAAAGAAAGCATCAAGTGGATTGAACAAGCGAGGAGGCGGCGGAAGGCTCGGTTGGAAGGAAGGAAAGGTGAAGAGCAGGAAGATGTAGATGACGAGACGCCCGTAGGCTCCGAAAAGAAACCTTATCGAGAGCTAATTCTATCGAACGAAATATCCCTGTTTGACTTTAAGACGTATCTATTCGCACGGCAATCTACACTATTACTTCGCCTTGGAAAGGGCAATGGGATGGATGGTGTTGAGATACCATTGCCTGCTAGTGCAAGCGGATATTCTTTGCATGAGGCAGCAGCAGCAGCAGCAGGAAGGCCCGAAGAGGATCTCACTAGATTGTCTGAAGTTCTTAAGCGCGGAGTAGAATTCGTCACAAGTGTAGGTCGTATCCTAAGGGCGGACCTTTGGACTTCTTACCATTCTTCAACCGAAGGAGAAAAGGACAAGGAGCAGGAGCAGAGAGATGTCACCTGGATCATTGATAACATCGTATCTTCTTGGGTCTTTGCTGTCTGCCAACAATTACTCAAGCAGACTGCATCCGCATCGCTCCCCGAGGGCCCCAACGCCTCCACTCCTGCTGCAGCCACATATTCAGGTCCGTTTCCAAGGAGAAGTAGCAGTCTTCCACCAACTCCGAATCCAGAAACTACTGGCTTTATTCAGGCCGCTCAAACATCTGTCACAGGGCTGGAGGACTTTGCTGCAGTAAGGGCAGACTTAATGCTGCTAGCTAGGGGGATTGTTGAGACCTTTGGAAAGCGGCAAGGATGGGTAGGAAAAATGGGGTGGTTTTATCTTCCTGAAGAACACGTTAAGGATGTGGGCATGGTGGAAGTTAACTTAGCAGGTGAAGATGATAAGGAGGTTGAAAAGAAGGAAGAGGTTTGGGGTGTTGAAGGAATTCGAAATGCGACCTTGAGAAGAGTTGTTGAGAAGGAGGAAGAAGAGGAGTTTTATACAATTTTCGAGGAATTAAGTGAGAAGGCTATGAAGAACTACAGTATTGCCAAGAGAACCAAAAGTTGCGAGCGGGTTGAGGCAGACTTGGCTGCACTGAGCTTGTAAGAGTTCCTGTCACCGTCTGTGTGCACGAGCGAGGACTAACGTATTCGTGTGGTTAAAGCCATCTGAAAGATTATGCCTCCTCCGTCAAGCACCTTGAGAAGATGACGAAGTTCTACGCCGATCAAGGGTGGGGCTTGATTGAGACGACGCTATTGGGAATGTATGCCAAGTGCTTGAAGGAGATGAACAGATCAGAGGATTATATTAAAGTGCTTCTGAAGTTGCTCGCGAAAAGCTCGGCAGTAGAGAGGGTCCGTCTACGCCGAAGAGGTGTAACGACGCTTGACGACGACAGGGAAGCTGTGTCGGTTGACACCTTGCTCGATACTCAACATCCTGAGGAAGAAGTAGGCGTAGATGGTTGTGTTGAAAGGATCGTCGCTTTGTCGCTGAAGATTGGAAAGGAGATCATAACGCCAATGTCTCATTTCTGGGACAACGTCGTTGTTGACCCGTATCCTAGACATCTGGAAGATAGAGATGGTTTCGAAGTCCTGGTCAAAATGCGTTACCTCCTCGAGGAAGAAATGGAGGTTCAAAGGCTCAGAGTCAGGATTGTCAATACTATCGGGCAAGTAAAAGAGGTATGGATGGACGCCCTAGAGCCAGTCACTATGAAGAGGGGTGTTATCAAGGTTTTCGCAAGAAGCAACATAACAATTCCCGGAAGCTATGTCGTGGACAAAATCATCTTGATAGCCAATAAGCTCCACTTTGTCCACGAACTCATAGTGAAATCTACCCCGAATACGACTCTCGGGTTGGGATCCACGCCAGTTGCCGCAGTACCCACAGTCAAGAAGACGAAGCTATTGTTCTATCCAGCACCTAGGAGTTTAGTAGTTAAACTGGAGGTACCAAAGCAGATACATCTAGAACATATGAAAGCAATCGAACTTGTGCTAGATCCTGGCAAGAACAATATAGCCAAGGCTGAACTTCGGCTTCGATCAGCAACTGCTGGGTTAAGGCTTATGACGGCGAGCGTGAAGCTCCTCGAAGGGTCAGATGTTGCTTCTATGGGAGATAAGCCTGGAGTATTTGCCCTCAAGGGCTTGACTCCGGAGAAGAGAGTGCGGTTCAGATTACCATACACTAGCGAAAACGAGTTGACAGAATTGACTCTTAAGGTAGAAGTTGACTATGATACTGATAACGGAAACTTCTTCTACGCTGATGGATTGAGTGTTCCTGTGGTCTTACCTCTTGCTGTCAATGTCCAGGATGTATTCAAGCCGAATGCTTTGTTTTCCAGATTTCAGGTATCAACAGCTATCCCCGATGTCCCCTTGCGGATTTCGAAGGCGAGTTTGGAAGGTTCAAGAACTTTTGGGGCTTATAGTGGCATAGGGACTGAGGGATCCATGGTATTACCCCTACTCCAATTATTTTTGAGCATCATACTGAGTGTTTTGTTGGTAGGTGGTTTTCGCTAAACAGCCGGCTTCATTTGTGTACAAAATCACTCGGAAAACAGGAGATGACGTGCCCAAAGACAAAGAACCACAGCCTTTGGCATTGACAATCGAGTATAGAAGCCTTGATGAAGGTATTTTCTATTAACTATAATCACGTAATCCACCCGGACTTTTCTAACGCCCAACAGAGGTCCAAGGCTCAGTCGTGGCGGCCTTTAGTTCTCAACTTGAGGAGGCTGGGCTAGGTCTTTACTCTTGCTGGCTGGTGCCCATACTGATTGCTAGACTACGCCAGAGAGTGGCCCACGACTTGGAAGCCGCAGGGCTGCTAAATGAAGTAAGGTTAGGCAAATATGGCAATTACAATTGGGATGAAGCTCTAGAGTCAATCAACCCCGCCAACGGCGTACGAGAGAAAGTTGAAACCTGGCTTAAAGAGTTCTACGAGGTGCCCCTAACAAGCTATCATTCCTTAAAACGTTTGTCAGTCTAACCTCTATAGAAAAATCCCATAATAAAACTCGACCCCAAAGTCGCTCCCGCAAACCCCGTCCTAATCACTCGCTCTATAATAATCCCTGTCGATGTCCCCCAACTACAAGTAATCCACACAGTAGATATCCACATCCTCTGCGACACCAACTCCACCACCCTCTCCTCTCCATACGTGCCACCAATGGTAACCGTTGGGAAAGCCATTCCCGCGGAACTGATAATTCGCCACTCCCGCAGCTGGAACTCCCTGGACGCCAAAAATGGCGAAGTTGAGATCGGTGACGACGACGAGCTAGAGTTCTTTTACGAGATCCAGCATTCCCTCGAGGTGTGGCTGGTGTCGGGCAGAAAGAGAGCGCATTTCTCGGCAAAGGAAGGGCAGGTTCATAAATTTCCGATTTTGCTGGTCCCGTTGAAGGCGGGGAATTTGTTACTCCCAAATGTGGAGGTTAAGCAAGTTGTCCCGATAGAGCAACGGGGAGAGGGCGTTAGTTGCGAGACGGATTATAGAAGCCATGGGGAGAGTGTGCTAGTCTTGCCCGATGTTAGAAGCACCACAGTTAGGATCGATTCACCGTTTGGAGAGGACGGGTTTAGGAGTCCGGCCTCTGTGCGGTAGTGGGGGGAAGTTATCAAATTTCATTCCTATCTAGTGGGGGGAAGGAGATTTGGTACTGCATTGAACGTGATATTATTGTGATACATGTGAATTAGGAATTCTTTTTTGTCGGATCTTTTTGTCGGCTGTTAGTAACCTGTCCGCGGGGGGCCAACCAGAGGCTTGGGCGCTTTGAAGCAATCATGTATTTGCAAGATTTACTCCCATTCTTGGGTCCGTTCTGAAATTTCCCTTAATACCACGATTACGAGTGATTACTGTGATTACAGAAATCCCAACAAATCCCGAGACTGCCCATCGATCATCTATCCTATAATACCCACTCGGCTTTTCGGCTTTCATAGGCTTGGTAGGAATTTAGGGTGTGCTGGCTCATGGTGACTTATAGAATGCTACGAGTATGATATGCCAAAACCCGTGCCTGCGCTACCAGGAATTCTGTTCGACAACATTGCACTATACCCGAGCACAGTGTCAGCACAGTGCAAGTACCCGGGAATACGTTTTCGCACAAAGACAGGAATCATTTCGCAGGCCGCCCCAGACCAACTCTGCGAAAACTTTCTAACGGGTAAGTTACTCGTGCAGTGAGTTATAGTACAAAAAAACTCGGGCCGCCGGCTACTTTAGACCCGGAACAGTCATTCCCAGAGACCCACGGCCGGGCCCTACCCGATCAAGAGATTTCAAGGGACTGTAAGAATCACGAAGACGACTATTCCTTTCCCTAACGGGGGTACAAAGCTTGTAAATTGACAACTTGTGGTGCCTGTGCCATAGTCTGGTAGTCTAGTATCTACCCAACTCGGAAGAGTCAGCGGTGAAGCGAGACGAAGCCATGGAGCTGATGGAACCGCTACGTAGAGTATCCGCCCGCGGAAATTGTTGATGCGGCGCTACAAATGAGCAAACTCCGTTTCGGTGAAGGAGTGAGTGCATGGCCGAACTCAAGGCCGCGAGGAGACCGGCGGAGAGGAGCTTCGGACTCTATGGGCACTGGGACAAGGCGGTGGCGGTGGCGGCTTGGGAGTTTCTTTGTGGTTTTTTTTTTCGGTTTTGTGTGCGTGGGCGATCGGTTTCAGGAGAGGTTGATGATTTTAGTTCTAAGTTGTAATATCATATTATGTCGAAGATATCATAGATAATCGCAGATTTTTCCTCTACGGTAACTCGCCGGCCATAAACTCTACTCCGTGCGAGAAGGCAGACTACCGAACCCACGGGAATTCTCCCAATGATGCCCGTACCAAGTGTATAGTACTATACTCTAGCGATGCGGCATCTCGGGATGCCTTGAAATGTTGCTATTTTCCCGGACTGATAGATACAGTACAAAGGTGGTGAAATTGTCCTTGAATAAATCAAGCCGGATTTCGCGAGATATTGGTAAAAAATCTCGAGGGGACCGATCCTATTGCTTTCCTTTTTTTTCTATTTCTGCTAGAGTCTCTGATGGTAGCTCTGCAATAATTCACGTAGTATCACTCGTCCCACACTCCCACACATTGTTGGAAAAATGACTTGAGTGTGACAGAAGTATGCCTGGTGGGGGGGGCATGGTGGGAACTTGCAGCATCATTGGCACTGTGTATAGATACCTCTCGCAGGTATAAGTAGCATTGTCTGGTACCCAAGTAGCGAAATAGAAAAAAAAAAGACGAGGAAGGCAGGATAGGAGACGATCAGACAATTCTGTTCCTCGTTGTGCAGACGGACTCCTCACACGTTCGGTGAAGTCTTGAATTCCGGTTCGATAGCTCACCACATACTCGATATTTCCGACACACGTAACGGCCAACACCGCGATCGTTCCGTGCTATTGGCATTGAGCAGGTTCAAGGTCAGTATTTTCGTCAATTTCTGGAGAAAATTGAAGGATCCTGAAGTAGGTTCATAGTAATCGCCAAGGAGAGGATTACATACTAATGCAAGCTTTCTATAGTAGAAGAAGTATGATAAACCCGGGAGGAAACGCCCCCTGTCGGTATTTAGGTTGAAGGCTAGCTTTTCGCTCAAAATTTGGCAAACGGCAACGCCACTTCCTATCCCATCGCGAACGAAACAAGTGCCCGGGAGTTTGGGATAATTGCGAGTAAGGATGGTTAGGTAATGTGGTAGCCCTACTTATCCGCTCCTCTTTGAGCGCTTCTCTTTGCTCTGGATACTTCCCCTTCCTCCAGCGCATGTGTGTACGTGGAATGAATGCTGTAAGTGAGCTAGGCAGCCCCAGAGATGTTCGGTTTTATTTTGAACGTGGTTCCCTTTCGTGAGAAATGCGTATTAATCAATTACACACAGTGCTGTGCTGGTATCTATATCGCATATATATCGCAGACCGTGCCACATTCGAGAGCATATAGATAAGTGCAAACAAAAGAGTACTTATGGCCTCATTGAAGGAGTTGTGCTTGGAGGTGGCCATGAGGAGCAGATAACTCACGACTGTTAGGAGCAAAGTTCCCATAACCCCCTTATTCCCCAGCTTAGATTATCAGGATTGAATGAGTGGGCTCTCTCTCGGAGCAGAAACTTCCTCAGGGGCCTTAAATTCACCCAACTCTTCGTTCCTTGTAATTATCTAAGCATGAGTCGCAGCCATTCCCATAGCTCACACCCTTAGTATCCGATATTCCTAATACCCGATTGATAGATTGAGTCGAGCTTGGGTTTACTTCCTTATCCTCCCTCGCAAATTCCCGTAGAATAAACTTGCCAGCTGGGGCTATAAAAATAGAGAATCCGCCAGAGACTACAATGCCAGACCGGTGAAGGGGGCAGGCACTTGCAGATTCTACCGATCCATGGCTACAACACCATGAAACCCTTTCCAAGGAAAATCTCCAACCACCGGCTGCAGCGGGGGGTCCACATGATCCCACAGTACGCCCCTCTTCAGACTATGATACCACATACCCTCAGAGAAGCCGGGACGGGATGGGTTAGGGAGGGCGGGGGTCCAACGCCTGAATTTTTGTGCCAGGTCCCGTGCCCTCCTCCACCTCACCTCACCCCTCCACTCCCGCCCCCACCAGGGGCACAAGATTTTTTTTATTATCCTCTCCGGGAATCAATTCTTGTCCGCGAGGGAGACTGAGCTTGGGGACCCGGGAAGACCAAGCCTACGAGATTATGAGGCTATGCCGTTAAGCCACGGCCCCAGCGTTACGTGTTACGTTGCTTTTGGAATCATATTTGCGAGGTTGGAAGGAAGAAATGGGGATTCACAGGTTGGGGACTATGGCCCAGTATGGGTAAAATACACCAATGCGGGGACATTTCTGATGGGGTATCTCGACCGGAGGGCCGGAGGAGATGATGATAAGGGAAGACAAACCACGGACATCTACATACCGTTGCCAATGGCAGGTCTCTGAGGTCTCGAAGAAGTAATTGATAACCGGAACTTGGGAGGTTCTGCTTCGACGGTCGTAACTTGAACTGTCTTTACCACCACAGCAACCGTACCAACCCTCCCAAACGTGTGATAGCGCTCGGTGGCTCAACTTTGCAGTCTAAATAACTATCTTAAAATTATAAGACGGTTGTAAAGGGGTTGTGTTTACATTTTGTTTAGCAAAAATTGGTGTCGTTTGCAAATAACGCTGAGAGAGATTTTCGGCACACACCAAGTTTTATACTATGTATGCTCAGTAAAATTTCAATTCTCAGACATGGCTGTGTTGTAACATGTAATTCGCCATAAAGTAAGCACAGTTCGTATTACGACCGTCGTAGCAGACTCCCTGATATCGTATCAAGGGAAAACCACAAGAGAGGAGGATTCGTAAGCGAGCCACTCATTACGCATGTGCACCCAAAAGGCCTTCAGGTATATAGCGCGCAATGTCAAGTGTGGAGCTTAAGAATACTATAAACAGTATTTGCGAATTACGGCAATCCCGTGTCACTGCATCCAGTTTTCGAGTTGGGCATCACAAGTGAGCTATTTAGAAACCGGCTGCTGGTGAGGACTTCGAGTGATATATGGTGAATGACGCCCCAGCATTTTGGATCACACAATATTAATCTAGAAGGATATCTATTCCGTGCTCATATGAATAGCATGAGCTACAAAAACCCCAGAATTGACTTCATCCAATCGACCGCAGCTCCGACCCCCTCCTGTTTCAAAGCGCTAATAGGTATCAACCCGATATCCTCCCTATCCCCCCTTTTCTCCTTTTCCACCTCCAAATGTCTCTGCAAGGCCAGGAACTTCCCTTCGGTATTTGGCAGGTCCGCCTTATTAGCAATGACGAACCAGCGCTTTGAAGTCATCTGTGGAGCTTGCTCCCTAGGCTTCTGACTGAACACGAAGCCAGATTCTGGCTCAAAGTATTCAAAAGTCCCATCCTCTTCGTCGAAACGTATGTGCATGGTGGGGGGGGCACGCCTACGTACAGGCTCATGAGTTTCGGCCATCGGTTCGATGAAGCGGTTATCGGAGTGCGTTTCGCCGCTCATTTCACTCATCATCCCGCGCACGGTTGACCCGCCTTCGTCTCCGGAGAAACCTTGCTCGTAGGCTTCTATCTCTCGCCAGAGGCCTTTCAAGTCTTCAACTGGGTCTTCGCGTGAGAGGTCGATGACAAAGCAGAGGGCTTTTGCACGCTCAACGTGTCTGAGGAAGCCGTGGCCCAAACCTCTGTTCAAGTGGGCGTCAGCGATTAGTCCGGGGATGTCAGCGATTGTGAACCTTGGTAGGCGCTTCTGCGCCTCTCCGGGCCTGGGTGGTGGGATATAACGCTCGTCCATTACTATTGTTCCAATGTTTGGTGCTAAGGTTGTGAACGCCCATTCACCCACTCTAGCTTTCCGCCCGGAGACTGCCCGTAAGAAGGAGGACTTCCCAGCGTTAGGCAATCCAACGAGCCCAATATCCGCAAGAATTTTCAGCTCCAGTTGGATCTTCATTTGAATGCCCTTCCCGCCTTTTGTCGCAAACTTCGGCCGCCGTCGGCCATCCGTTACGAAATTCGGATTCCCAAGCCCCCCCGGAGCTCCGGGCACAAGCAATACGGGTTCCATAGTTGGCTTTGAAAGGTCCAGATACACCTTCCGTGGGTGGGTAATTCCAATCATCGTCGAAGCCCCCATGTGATGGGCCTTCGGGTACTTTGTCGCCATAAAGCTCTCACTCATAACATTATCAGCGGCGCTCCGCGGGTAATGAACCCATTTGTCGTGACGGCTGTGTTGTTTGGGTTCATCGTCCACGCCTTCATCCTGGAGCTCCTCCAACTCCTCCCCGACCGGGTCCCAGCGGGAGATTTCCCGGACGACTGTACCAACGGGGACCCGGATAGTCACGTCATCCCCTCGTTTCCCGTTGATAGATCTACCCTTTCCATTTCTTCCTGGCTTTGCCCGAACCGTGCTTTCTCGGGAAAGCTTATGAAGTGATGTCTCGCCGTAGACGGCTTGCACGTATATTGAACCTCCGCTGCCGCCATTCCCACCGTTCGCGGGGCCGTGTGGGATGAACTTCTCTCGCAGGAATGAAACACAGCCGTTGCCACCAGAGCCAGCGATCAGAGTCAACTCCTGCATATCTGCAAATGGAGCGGTGGAGTATTCCGTATGGGGATGCTTAGGATGCTGGACTGATACCAGTTCTACACCCTCTTCTACCAATCGATTCTGTACTGGATCGATATTGTTTCTTGGCTCTGGCTGCTCTGTAGCGGTCAACAGGGTACGACGCTGGGGCCGTGACTGGACCAGAGCGAGAGGTTGTACCGCAACGCCTAGGGATAGAAATGGATATAAGAATGGCGTCCATGTATTTAGCTGAGCGACCCAGTTTTTGGGGCACCGTGGTAGACTCTGTGGAAGCCGCAATGGCATTTTTTTTGGATATCTCTGATTTCTGGGTCTCTCTGTGGGAGCTCCAAATTTTGTAGTCCATAACGCTGTCGAAGGGTAGTGGCCTCACCAATTTTCGGAGGAGAGATCAAAGCCGGGTAACCTCATCGAGCATGGGTTCTCAGGGAATGAGCTGAGATGTCCAAGTTACCCGGCATTCGCGTTTCCATAGATTTGTCTCCCCTCGCTGTGAGTTTCATATCCTTGACCTAGATTAGGTGTCATTCTCAGTTCAGTATTTCCATAATTCCCACCACCTTCGTCAAACTTCAAGCTCTACAATATCACTTAAAGACTTACGTTTCCCAACCGCCGAACATGTCCGGCGCTCGTCATTGGGAGCAAGACAAGGAGGCGACAGTTTACATCGGAAACCTGGACGAGCGAGTATCAGATGCCCTAGTATGGGAGCTCATGCTGCAAGCTGGCCGAATAGTTCGTATCTCCTCCTTCCATTCTACCTTACAATTCTAACAAATCCCCTTAGGTAAATGTCCACTTGCCGAAAGACCGTGTAACGCAGACACACCAAGGATTCGGTTTCGTCGAGTTCATCTCGGAGGAAGACGCAGAATATGCAGCGCGGATAATGAACCAAGTCCGTTTATACGGAAAGCCCATCCGGGTGAATAAGGCCTCGGCAGACAAACAGAAAACTGTTGAGGTTGGCGCAGAGCTATTTGTGGGGAATTTGGATCCAATGGTGGATGAAAAGACGCTGTTTGATACATTCAGTACCTTTGGGAACTTAGTTTCTGCTCCAAAGGTGCGCTTTGCGAATATACCCCCGCACTATGTGACAGGATATCTAACAGCCGTATAGATTGCTCGCGACGACCAAGGAATCTCCAAAGGATTCGGTTTCATATCCTACGACTCCTTCGAAGCATCCGATAAAGCCATCGAATCCATGCATAACCAATTCCTCATGAATAAAGAAATCAACGTCCAATACGCCTACAAGAAAGACGGGAAAGGAGAACGTCACGGAGACCAGGCCGAACGCCTTCTCGCAGCGCAGGCAAAGAAACACAATGTACAAATCACCCCCCAACAGCTGCCCGCGCAACTCTTCGCACCAACTGGCCCAGCCGCCGGCGCCCCCCCAATCCCAGTCGGCGCCGGCCCGCCTGCGTCCTCGGCTCCAGGCAACTTCCAACGGGGGCCACCGGCAAGGCCTCAAAACGGAATGACGAACCCTCACGACCAAGGTTTCCAGGGTGGTGCCGGGGGCGGCTTCCAAGGCGGCTTCCACGCACCCCCTACCGGACCACCGCAAGGCTTCCCACCCGCTGGCAGGGGTGGTGCTCCACAGCATCACGTACCCCCCCACCAACCGCAGCTTGCGCCTCCACCGCAGGGCCTGCCAGCTCGTCCGCCTCCGCCGGTCGGATTCCAGCCGCACCAGCAACATGCCTATGGCAGACCCCCACCGCCGGTCGGGTTCACCCAGCCGATGCACCCTGGCTTCAGTCAGCCGCCGCCTTTGCCGGCGGGTTTCGGAGGCCCACAGCAACAGGCACCTCAAGGGTTTCCTGGACAGGCTCCTGGAGCCCCACCAGGGGCTACAGGGTTTGCCCCTCCCGGACCCCCACCGCCAGGGTATGGGTACGGAAGAGGACGGTAGATCGATATTTCTGGATGGGAAAAAGTTCCGATTCGCTTTCCTCCTCGCTCTACCTTTCATTGTTTTGCAAAATCTTAATGAGCGTTGAACGAAAAAAGTTTGCGCATTGTAGCAATTTGTATTAGTACCGTATCTTTTATATTCACTTTTCTTTCGCCTGTATGATACAATGCCGACTAGTTTATTGGGCGATTGTCAGTATGATATAATGGTCAGGTCAACAAGATCCGCAGCCCGTGATACTGCCCTCCTTGATAGAGTACATATCGTACGACCCAAACAACCTAAAACATTGTAATTACCAAAGCCTAATACGGTACTGTACCAGTAACGCGAGGAACCCGCACCTAACCCAACCGCCAAGTCTGCGGCTCTCTTCAGTTTCAATATAACAACCCATCCTGAGCTCCCAACCCAAACCACCCAAACCAATCCACCACACCACACCATACCCACCTTCAAAACCTCACCTCACCTAACCTCCTCACTCCTCCCCTCTATACATACGCGCATACACACACACACACACCAACAAAAAAAAAACAATGGCCGACAAACTCCGCGCAACCCAACAACTAGAGCAACTCCAAGCCCGCTATGTCGGCACCGGCCACGCTGATACCACAAAATTGTACCAACCTCCCTCCCTCCCTCCCTCCCCTCCCCCTGCACTACATTTTAAAAGCTGATAAAAACTAGCGAATGGGTTTCGAACGTGCATAGAGATACCTACGCGAGTTACATCGGACACCCGCCGTTGCTCGAGTACATGAGTGTTGCGACGGGCGAGCCGATGGCGAAGATGAGGACGGGGTTTATTGAAGTGAGTTTGGTTTCTTCTTTAGGAGGCGGTGGGGGAGTAGGAGGCTAATTTGGGTAGAAAATGATTCAGCCAGTTGGGAAGCCGCCTGAGAAGGAGGATTAGAGATTTCTCCTTCTTTTATTGAGGGGTCGTGTGAGGTTTGCGGGGGGGGGGGTTAGGTCCAGAGGGGGGGGCTCTGTGGCTGGCTTTATGAGATGTGTATAATACTGCAATATAGCGAGGCACCCGATATTCTACTTTACGACTATTTCATCCGTTGTCTTTATAGGAAGTGATTGTGTGTAATGATACAGCTATATTTATTACAAAAACAGATTAGAAAGCCTCTTTCCCTAACGCCTTCCCTTGAACATAGGGGCCGAAACTGTACAATCAGCCAAATAAGGCTAGTCCTCATCTTCCGACCCAGCTTGCCTCTGAGCGCCATTGTTTCTCCTCTCCCTCCGTCTGTGCGAGCCTGGGGCCTGGGATGCGCCAGCCTCAGGATCGAATCCAATGTTTCTCATCATTCGCTTCTCGACATCCTCGGGGGCGTTGACACCATAAACCTACTCTTGTCAGTGTATTCTTGAGGTGATAGAAAGGTGTGGACAAACTGTTTTGATCATAGATAGAACGCCATCTGTTCCAATTTCAACCTTCCCCCGGGGGCCAAGAACATAGTCGAATGTGCCGTCATTAGCGTTATCATCTTTCTGCTTCGAGATATAACCGTGACGGATCATCGACTGAAGCACCTTTTCGGTCTCCCCGGCTGCGGTGCTTCTATCTGCGTTCATGCGTCTGAGGTAGCGGTCAAGCTTAGTTTCCGATATCGAGCGGCCGTTGAGGTAGATTAGAGACACGACCACAGTGATGAGGCCAACATAGGCTTGTTCTTTGACACCAAATGGCTGGATGATATCCGGCTCGCGGAATTTCTCAGGGAGAATGGTGGTGAGGACGTAGGATTTGGAGGTTAAAGGAACTTTGTCGCTGGTCTGTGCAGCTAGATTTTTCAAGCAGTGTTGGACAACTTCCCAATGTGACTTAGTGGGCGCAATGGGTTTCGCTCACCTCTCCGCTGACTGAGCTTCGTCTTCTCACGAAGGGGAAGCTCTACCATTCTCATTCCAAATACACGTTCTAGTTCCAGTTGAGCGCCGGCAAAGACCTCTTTGAACATTCGCCCGTATGAACCGAGGACTAGAGAACCATTAGGAGTGAGGTCCAAAAGGAAGTTGTTGAACAAACCTTTGCTCGATATCTCAGTGCGCTTGATCGGCACACGAGTGTATTCTGCAGAGATGGCATATCTGACCAGTTTCTTGATCATACGTTCCTTGTTTGAATCTAATTTGTTAGCTACAAAGAGCCTTCTAGTCAGAGAAAGCGCACCTTGAGTTTCTCCCATGCCCTCAGCACCGCTAGCAACTTCATCCTCAATACTGTCTTGATCTATAGAGGCAGTTCTCGGGCGACCTCTTCTAGCACCCTGCGCAGAGCTCTCGCCCCCATTGCGCTGGGAACCTTGTGGGAGTGTCACCCTGCGACGTTGTGGTGGACCGGCTTCTGAGTCCGACTCATGAGTCCGTACTGGCTGAGAAATCTAGTCAGCATATTGTATTGTATAAACACAGATACTTTGACCATACCACACGACGCTTAACACCTGGAGCCATAACGTTTTCTCAGTTTTGGTTCACGGTCGGATTCTCTGGCGGGAAGTAAAGAAATTGGAAAAGGCGCGTATTGCGGTTAAGGAGCAGCTTGGCTTAATTAGCTTGGCAGTATGCTCTGGGACACAAAGTAAAGGTAGGGTAATGGTACAGACACTTCCACCTTCCCCCAAGCTTACGGTAGGTGGGGAAGACTGATCTCCTCTTATATGAATAAAATTGATAACCTCAGTTTAATTCCCCCACTAGAATATTCACCAAACCTCCATACCAAACTCCCACTTCCGGTGATAGTAGAGTGCTGCTCCTATCGCTATCCGCATCATCATGTCTGAAGTTCACCCCCTCTTTCATCAACCCATTGCCGATCACTCCTTCAGTTCGGACAGATCTCTCTTAGCTGTGTCTCGGGATACTAAAGTTGAGCTCTACAAACGCTCTGGGTCGGGATTTACTCTTCAGGATGAATTGGCTGGGCATGACAAGACCGTCACCAGTGTTGACATTGCCCCGAATACTGGGAAGATCGTTACTTGCTCTCAGGGTATTTCCCATTCATTCCTTTCTAGGATCTTATGTTCATGTTACAGATCGAAACGCTCTCGTTTGGGAACCATCCCCAACCGGCTGGAAGCCGACCCTCGTCCTACTCCGTATCAACCGCGCTGCAACACACGTTCGCTGGTCTCCCGACGAAACCAAATTCGCCGTTGGCTCCGGCGCCCGTGTCATCGCCGTCTGCTACTTTGAGGGAGAAAACGACTGGTGGGTGTCAAAGCACATTAAGAAGCCTCTCCGTTCCACCGTCTTCTCTCTCGCCTGGCACCCTAACTCCGTCTTACTTGCTGCCGGTTCCGCAGATGCTCATGCCCGCGTGTTCTCCTCGTTCATCAAAGGTGTAGACCAACGCCCTGAGCCGACCGCCTGGGGAGAGCGTATTCCCTTCAATACTGTTTGTGGAGAGTACATTAACAGCTCTGGTGGTTGGGTTCATTCAGTTGCTTTCTCGCCTTCTGGAAATGCACTTGCGTTCGCCGCTCACGACAGCAGTGTTACCGTCGTGTACCCGTCCGCGCCGGAACAACCGCCCCACGCGATTCTTAGTGTGACGACCCAAATGTTGCCGTTTGTTACCCTTTGCTGGACTCGTGAGGACCAGCTCGTTGCCGCCGGTCACGACTGTCACCCGGTTGTTTTTGAGGGCAGCATGGAGGGATGGAGACTGGCATACTCCGTCGACGACCCGCGCAAGTCTGCTGGTTCTGGGGCAAGCCAAGAATCTAGTGCGTTGAATATGTTCAGGCAGATGGATTTGAAAGGAAAGAGTTCGGTGGACGACACCAGCTTGAAGACGATCCATCAGAACTCGATCACTATGTTGAGGCCTTATGCGGGTGGGCCCGGGAATGTTACTAAGTTTAGCTCTAGCGGCGTTGATGGAAGGATTGTGGTTTTCCCGGTGAAGGGCTGATATGGTGCTTTCGCCTGAGTTATTGAGTTTGCTAGAATTTAGACATTGCGCAATTTTGAGAATAAGCTTTTTTAAAAAAAGGATACCAGGAGAGCGTGGTGGACGTAGACACCATGAACATAGTGTGAAATCTCCAACGCAAAAAAAGAAAAAAAGAAAAAGAAAAAGAAAAAAAACACTTGGAGCACCGCCGGTAAGCTCGCTCTTGGTCTCTCGTATGATACTATTTCGAGCTAGCGCAAATATGCCGCCGGGGGGGTATGATAATTTGACATTGGACTTTCGTAGGTACTCGTGTCAAGGTTGTGGTTGATTGCCACAATCCCGGAATGTTGACAGACTCACACCCAGGTGTATTCTAAAGAGTACCTGCCAGTCCAACACCACTTTGTAGCTCAACATCGCCTCAAGTGTCCAGGTCAGTTAGTAGCTCAACATCACATTGAGGCCTAATCCGAGCTTGTCACTAAACAGAATATCAAGCTTCAACATGACTTGGTAGTTTAATATAAGTTGATATCTTGAAGTAATTTTAATTCTTCAATGTATATTATCTTTCTGTGATAACAATAACCATATTTACAAATATCGACAATGGTAGTAGTGCCTGCATTTATCCTTCCAAGCCGGTAAGGTAGAATCATATATGATACCGATGTTGAGGTCCATGTTCAGGTTGTGAAGGAATCGGGAGAGGGGGTGGAGAGAAGGGATTTATTAGATTAGGTTAAAGCATATGTAGAGAAATGACATGGTATCGATTAGATAGAAAAGATAAATAATTCAAGTAAAGTATATGGTGGTTGGTATTAAGTGGTAAGGGAGGTTGAAGGGGACAAATGTATAGTGTAATATAATAATAGGAAGAAGGTTTGTTTTAAAATGATAATTATTGAATAATAAAGTAATAAATACTGAATTTCTATAAGGCTATATAAAGTTAGGTTCAGCAATAAAGTGAAGTTGAGTGACCCCAAGTCATGTTGGGGCTTGATATTTTGTTTAGCTACAAACTCAGATTAAGCCTTAATGTGGTGTAATGTTGAATCACTAACTAATGCTGATGCTCAAAGTGATGTTGGAATAGTAGGCATTCTTTAGAGTACACCTGGGTGTGAACCTGTGAACATTCCGGGATTGCGGCAACCAGCCGCAACTTTGGCACGAGTAGGGGTATCCAAGTATGATATAGAGAAAGGAGTATTATATCTTCCCTACTCCAGGGAGAAAGCACTGAAAACTCTCACTTCCACTGTATCGCCTTATTGACGATCGATTGGATCATTTTACACTCTCCGCCGCTTTATTTTTCCTCCTCTTTGACTCTGGTAAGTTGCATACCCCTTCCTTCCTTACCCACCACTCAGCGGGACTTGGGCAAAATACCCATTCAAAAAGGGGTGTGCTCCAAGCTATTTTTTTCTCTTTCCAAACCTCGAAACCAAAATACTTGGCGAGTGACGCATTGTGATTCCCGTAGGGCGCAGACATGTCCTCGGCGGGTTGAAGGGAAGACACAACACCCTCCAAACAGATGACTATATTATTACACGGTATATACACCCCCCCACCCAGAGGGCCACTGCCACACCTTTGTCAGCGAAGGGAACAAAGGGACAAAAGAGATCACAGCTACAGCAGCGAGCCAACAGAGCTCCCCCACCAATCCATCCATCATTTCTCCAATGCGACTCCGGCACAATCGCTCGGCATATCCATCCCAGTAGGGGCCAAAACCATAACAGCAGAACACCACTTCTTCTTCCTTGCCTCTTCCACCGTATCGCCCGCGTACAAGCACTTGGTAACATAGTATTCGAAACCAGCCCACTCATCGTTGCTTAGTTTCTCCATAGTATCCTTCGGACACCCCGGCCCCGCCGTGACGTACCACGCAGCGGCGGCATACGTAGTATTCACTGGCAAAACCAACTTCCTCACACTCTTCTGCACATCTTCCGGGATGCTTCTGATATCGGCAAACTTGACCACTCCACTATCAGGGATATACCTCCCGCCCAAATCCTTGACCCTAGCCTTCAACACATCAAAGCTGCTAGCGAAGGCCACGAGGTTCGAGAACATCAGCATGGCCTTAGTGCCCTGTCCCGGCAGGTTCTGGGAGTGGTTGATGTTGGCTTTGAAGTTGCCGCTTTCAAGGGCCAGAGTTGCCAGCACCGCCGCTTTCTGGCCCAGGGTTTTGAGCGAGTACTTTGTGTAGGAGAGTTCGATATTCGGCGCTGCGATCGCCGCCGTGTCGCATTCCACTTTCGGGTATGGCGAGTTGTCGCAGGTTTTGGAGTCTGGATAGGCTTTTTCTAGGACTTCCTTGGTGAGCGGTGGGATGTTTGTCACGCTTGAGTCGAAGGGGGTCCCGCGTGGGACGAAGTTGTGGTACGGGGTTGTTAGGGCGGTAGCTGTGGGGAGGGCTAGGAGGAAGAGAGTTGGGAGGTTTGGAGGGTGCATTTGTTTTCTTGCAGTTAGTGGTAAGATAGTTTCAAATTGTTGGTTGGTTGGTTGGCTTATCTGTCAGTATAGTGAATTTGTGGAAGAAAGTGAGGCTTCTTGTGCTTGATATATGTATAATATATAGGGATGATGTGATACTTCTTTTTCTAGAATCTCGGATGGAATGCTGCGGCAGCCCGGCAGTGGCGGGAAATTTTCCCACCTCCTATTGTACAGTACGGTACGTGTATAATGCTGGGTAGGGCCTGACTACTCGCCTGAGCAGAAATCGCCGGAAGGAAGTTCACCAGTAATACCGCAGTAGACCACCATAACAAACCATGGTATTCAGAATAAGCATAGGCACGGACCAGCCCGACCCCCCCGACCATGTACGGTACTTGTACTTGTATGAAAAACTCGAGAACGTCAGCCAAAGTTCTTTACCGGGTGATCTTCGGTGAATGTGCCATTAGTATGCAAACATGTACTCGTACTGCACGTAGTGCGATACTCGAAGCGTCTTATATCGTTAGCGCTTACAGTACTGGATCGTGATTACCGGAATGACATCACCGCAGTGCTTCTTCAACTATGCCCACTATTAAAAGTCAATTTGTAAAGGGTAATCTTGTCATGTCATGTCCAAAGTCGAGCAGTTAAATAAAAGCTGTGATTTCTATATGAAAGACAAAAAAATTGGTAGGCTAATACATATTTCCATGGGAGGAAGGGGGAATGAGTAAAAGTTGGGAAGGTGGTCATACATCTATCTAATAATGATAGGACACTACCTCCAGTCCAATCTACTCTTCTCTTTTGTGAATAGCGCTGGAGGGGTATTGCACACCTTCAGCCACCTCCGCTTTCGCTTCTGCCTTTTCTTCTCTTGCCATCTATCTCGCCCCATCCCGAAGATATTCAGTTTCAGGCTCCTTCCGTGGAGAGGAAAAAAAAAACAAAAAAAAACTCACCGTTTTCTCATCATGAGTATACCCCATCAAGCTCCAAAACCTCAATCCAAGACTCGACTTTCCAATACCACCGCCGGCGGCGGCAGCCGCCCCCTCGCCGACCTCCTCCCTCTTAATCCTTCCGAAGAGTGCGCTAGGAGGCGGCCTCTCCCTATTCCCCTCCTCTCCTTCTCGCTTATCCTCCTGCATCATAGCAAGCATTTCCTTTACGCGCTTCTTCTCGACCTCCTTCCTAGTCTTCGAGAATTTGGCATCCAATTTAGCCTTCGCTTCTAGCCACCTGCGCACTGGCTCCGGCTTGACAACGCCGATCTGGTCGGGCGCCAACTGCATCCCGGGGAGTTCCTGCACGGGGGGTAATTCGAAGATGCGGCCCTGGTGGTCGATCTGCTGCCTGATCATGTTGTCGTCAAATGGGGGCACGTTCTGGGAATTGGACTCCTTGATCGTGCCGGTCTGGCACAATCTGTGATGGCCCGGCGGGACGGCGCTGTTCTCGTCCGTGGAGATCACAGAGATGTCATCATCCTCGTCGACTTTTATGCTCGTGTTCGTCGCGTTTGACAGTGCCCATGCACCAAAGTGCGCTATCGCGCGGAACATTAGTTTGGCTGGGCGGGTGAAGGAGAGTGTGGGCGTGACGTGGCAGCAGCCGTCGTAGATTTGTAGCCAGACTCTTGTCGGGGGGTAATTTTTCCCCAGCGCTGCCTGTTGGCGCCCCGATGGGTCTTTGGCCAAATGACCGGGCCAGGTTGGATACTTGTCGGGATTGGCGGCTTTGTGCGCTATGTAGATTTGCTCGTCTCTTAGGATCTCGCCGCCGCCGACTATTATCAGTAACGGTGGGAGGCCGCCGAGGGTGCTCTGTAGAACTGGGGAGATGAGAGGATGGTCTATCAGGTCATTTGTGGTATACATGTGGATTTGGTCCTTGAGGGTCACAAGATTTCCGGCTATCGTTACGGTTTTTTTGTGAGGGGGGAATATTCGCGGTTTTCCCAAATCTGTTGATGCTTCGACATCCCCTTCGGTTGGAGGCGGCCAGGCCAACGAAGGCTTATGAAAGAACCCATGGGGTGGCATGAAATCATGTTCGTTTCCTGGTCGCTTGTCAACCGCCGCCACCAAAGACACCGGGATTCGGTCATCTAGAATCACTCGAGTGGTAAAAACACCGCTGTTTCTTGTGCTCTCAGTGTTAACATACCCGCGACGATGCTGGGGAAGCTGTGGCAGAGATCTACCCAAGGGCTAATCAATACAGCCCCAGCAGGCATTGGGAGTCCCTGATCCCGGAGGATCACCAAGAGAGATAGTAACATCCCTCCGCCGGCCGAATCGCCAGCTAGGATGACTGTTTCGGGGCTTTGAGTTGATATCAAATAGAGATAACATGCGAGCACATCGTAGATTGCTATTGCTCCTGTCAGCATGCGCTATAACTTGGCACTTGAAGGCGAAGTACCACATGGAAATGGGAACTGCGGGGCAAGCCGGTACCGTGCTGTTGAACAAGCCGATAGAGTGAGCACAAGTCAGAGAATACCACGAAAGATTCCATACGTGCAAACACTCTAGCTTTGAGCTTCCGGGCATGTCTCTGCAGCTGATACCTATGTTCATCAACACTCCCGAAAAAGTAACCGCCTGACCGAGAATCCATTATCAGACCCGTCCCTTCCACAACCAGGTCAGGCCCAGGACAAACCTCCATGAACATAGAACATAGTTCTCGGCAGGATTTCCGAATGCCTAGTTCGGGTCCACCAGTCTTTCCTCATCTCTATCCATTCAGCAGTCAATTTCTTCGGTGCCCACTTCCACCATTGTTTCCCCCCGACCAGCTCGACGCCACCCGTACCAAGCTGCTCAGCGACATATGCGGCAGACTTTTCCAAGAACTCGGTAGGAATAGATTCATCCTCAGTGTGCACCCAAATAGGATGCGGGACATACTGGGCGGTGAAAGCCTGTAGCTGCTCAACGGTGTGATGGGACGCGTAGGCCAGGAACTTTCGGACGAGCTCTACACCCTCGTGGTAGGAGAGACTGGTTTTTGGTGTGTTTTCTAGAAGTTTACTATCGAGGAACTGCAGCACCTCGGATCAGTTTCCTCGTTCGCCTGTTTGACCGCCTACTGGATGGCTTGAAAGAGGAAGAGGATCTGTCGTACATGAGCAAAAGCTGTGCCAACAATTGTCGGGGTAGCAGCCGAAGCGACAGTGAAAGTGTTGAAGGGTGACATCTCCAAGCGAGGGAAGCAGGGAAGCAGGGAAGCAAAGAAGGCTGGCTAAATACAGTACTCGAGTACAGAAAGCTCAGGAGCACGGCGGAACCACGGAAACACAACAAAGAAGAGGGGCACGGTAGCACGGTAGCACGGGTATCATACAAACAAGTTCAATAAGAAGGGCAAAATAGGGCAGCGGTGAAACAAGAGAATAGGGATCAAAGTCAGAATACTGCTGTGTCTGTATCGTGCAGTACTCGAGTACTCGTACTGGTGGCGGTGCCACCCCCTCCTCCTCTCTCTCTCTCTCTCTCTCTCTCTCTCTCTCTCTCTCTCACTGGGGCTTCAATCCTCCATTCAATTTCCGACCAGACTTGCACAGTAACACCCTATCCAAACAAGCAGACAATGATTCTACAGTACCTTCGGCTCGCCTACCCTGTGCATATTTCAACTGATATTGGTCCTTATTTTACGCTCCAGTCAAAAAAAACAATTGCAACGCGTTCAGCACCTTCGGATCCACGGCAAAAGATCCAAGTGCGCGTGCCAAGTTGGGACGGGATTGCGAAGGGGGCTTGAAATTCCTACAGTAAAATGCCCTGAACCAGGATGTCAAGCAGGGACCAGTGATAATCCATGTCTTCTGGTGTGGGTCCACAGTGCAAATGGGCTCAAACCTGGCCCAAAAAACAAGTCAAACCCGAAGTCGAGCTAGTCAATGACAACAAGGGATTCAAATAAATAAAAACCAGCCAGATGTAGCTATTTCTCAGGAGAACAGCTCAATGGTTTTTTTCTTTTCTTTTCAATTTACCGGTAGTCTGTTATGCAAAAGGAGTTCAAAAATAAAAAGGGAATTTTTTGGTGAGAGTGAAACTAGGGACAGAATCTACCTAGTACCATGCTGAAAAATACTGCAGAGTGTAGATTAGTAAAACAACATGATAATGTACTATACTTGTATGAAAAAAAAAACAAAAAAAACAATGACAGACTCGGAACCAATCAGCAAGAACCTCCAACTAGGCAAGGCTCTGGTTAGAAAATCTTTCTTCTTCAATACACTATTGATTTCTGAAAATATTGCAGTATCAAAGGCTGTCTCTTATATTTAATAAGGCGGCACTGAGATTTGAACGCAGTATCTTGTAGACTAAAAAGCTGTGATTCCACTATTGTGCTACTGAGTTGTAAGGATACAGGAGGAGAAAACCCGAAATATATATACCCATTTCCGT
>QFET01012276.1:0-39528 GCA_003316355.1 Tuber calosporum
GAAGGCACCCCCATGGTAATCCATGGTTTCTCTGGTGATCAGTTCCGCGACCGTGATACCTCTGCCCCCTGCTATGCCCATATCGTCATAGGCAGAAGGAATTGGAGAAACTCCTCAACTAGTTCTCCCTCTGCAGCCAAAGTTGCGGCTGCTGCTGCCAACCAAGCCACCACGGCATCCTCCTGTTCTGGCTCCCCCTCCCCTCAAGCATAACTAGCACCTCCCCCAACCCCACTCACCACCGAAGCTGGCCGATTCTTCTTTCCCCGTTCATAACCAGCCCTCCGCCCTGATGCAGCTTTCATCGCTACCCTTCTTCCCGACCTGGCAGCCTCAGTACTTTTCGGTGCCAACTCCGCCCGTCCCCGTGGTTTCAATGCCTCGGTCAACGACCGTGGCTCTGTCTCCCTAACTGGCCTGCATGGCTAAGTTCCTGCCCTCTCCTACGCCGCATACTTCAAGGCCCTCTCTAGGTGCCTCAACCAGTTCTTCCCACTCAATGACAACCATTGGCACCCCATCCGCCCGGCTCCTACAGCCGTTTAGATTGCATCCACTGTGTTCCCTCCACATACCTCCCCGAGTATGATGATGACCTCCTCTCCCACCTCTCTACGTCAATCCTCAACTCCACCTGTGTTCCTATCCTGTCTGCTAGGTTCCTCAATTAGGACCTGGCTTCCCACCTCAAACACTCTTACTCACTAGTCATAACTACCACCCCTGAGCATGCCTCCTCCCTCCTACCACATACCCCCCATTCCTCAGCCAACAGGCGGTCTGAAAGGGCTTTCTCCTCCTCTCCCTACACAGAATGCCACAACTGCTGGGCCTTTGGGCAT
Source organism: Tuber calosporum (assembly GCA_003316355.1). Lineage (NCBI taxonomy): Eukaryota > Fungi > Ascomycota > Pezizomycetes > Pezizales > Tuberaceae > Tuber > Tuber calosporum. Next base: position 843 of record QFET01012276.1, read on the forward strand.
GTGGCCCCACAATGCAAAACATCCAACCCTGTCTGCCTCTTCCGCTCTCTCCTCCACACGAGAGCCAACCATATATGCTCCAAACCCTCATGCCCCATGCAGGGTAACAACTAAGCGGTACTACGCTGCTGCCTGACCCCCCCCCCCGCGCTGCCCTAACTGCGACGGGGATCACTCCGCCCGTGATCGGGACTGCCCATCTAGACCAGATCCTCCACCCCATGCTCCGGCTCTCACCCAACCCACCGCAGATGATGACGAGATGGACGTATTGCCAGATCTCCCCCCTGGCTCTATGACAGCCTCCCGCCCCTCCACACCTGTCCAGTCAGCCCCTGGCATGTCCAGGTCCTCCTCACGGCATGGTGCCCTGCCCACTTAGGTGGCGACCAGCCCCTCTTCTGCCCCCCGTGATCCTATGAGCTCTGCCCAGTAATTGTTTGAACAACCATCCCTCCCACACATGAGGCCCCAAGGGCCTCGTCCTTTCCCTTACTTGCTCAACACAACTGCCTGAGTAGTTGGGATATGTATTCTTCCTTTTTTAATTCTTTAGATGAACTCTCCTTTCCTGTTTCCCTGGTCTGTATCCAGGACCCCACTGTGTTACAAGGTCGTGTCTCCAGTTTTTCGTGTTTCAAGTGCTTCCCCCCTCCCTGCTCCTCCCCTAAAAAGCCACGTGTGGCTGTTTATGTTTATTCTTCCCTACTCTCTATGAGTGTCATACTGCCCGTTTCCTTTGGGAGATCTGACACTATGGGCCTTGATTTTTTCCAGATGGATGGATGAACTGTTTGGTTTTTCCTTTTCACGCCTCCAGGTACTGAACTCATATTCATTCCCCGGCAGGGCCTCCTCCTCGCATACTATTTCTCCTAGTGAATTGTTTCCCTTAGATGGGTTTCCTATTCTCTCCCTAGGCGATTTCAACATTCACCACCCCTCCTGTGACCCATTACGGGCCCACTCTCCTACTGAGTTAGCGATTTCCTTTCCTTACTTCTCAAAAGTAGCGGAGCTTGGCTACCAGCTCTTGAATACCCCTGAGGTCTTCACCCGCTTCCCTCTGGGTGGCGGTGGCAGGCACTCTGTTTTAGATCTTTCCTTTGCTTCTCCAGGTTTATTTCCATTTATCTCCTCATGGAGCACCCAACTCCCTTCGTCTGGCTCATATCATGTTCCCATTTGCTTTCCTTTAGGCATCCTAAGGTCTCACAACCACCTCCCCGGCCCAACTGTGCCCTAACTGACTGGGCCGCCCTCTCGCCCCTGCTTGAGGAGCTCACAGTCCCTGACGTCCCCTACCTCCCCACTCTGCTTCTCTCTCCTCATGGTTCCACAGAAACTTTACTCGCATTCTGTCATTTCTCTGTAACCACTACTGCTCTCGCATCAGTCTTCTAGGGGCAAGCCCTGGTGGTCACCCTTCCTCTCTACTCTTAGGAAAGAACACCACTCCGCAGCTCACAAGCCCGCTCTACCCGCTCTACAAGTGACATCTCTGGTGCCAGTCTTGCCCGACTTGGCTACTTGAAAGCCATAAAGAGAGCAAAAAATGCCCACTGGACATCCCTCCTCTTAAACGCCACTCCCTCCTCCCTCTGGGCCACCAAGTGACTAATCCTAGGTTCTCCCACAACTCGCTTCCCTACCCTCCTAGGGTCCGACACTCAAGAGTCCATTAACAGTGCTCTCCTCAACCAGTTCTTTCTACCTCGTCCATCCCCATGCGCCCCCTCCATCCTCGGCCCCTACTCCGATTCTCCTGAGCTGTCCTCATACGAGATCTCTACCGCCCTCACTGCCTCCTCATCTTCTGCGCCGGGTCCTGATACCATCTCCTATGAGGTATTGGAAGTGGTCCACCACACCACCCCTTCCTTATTAGACGCCCTCCTCTCCCCTCTACTCATCCATGGGTTCCACCCTCCCTCCCTTGAAAAGGCCAACAAAGTAGTCCTGGACAAGCCAGGAAAGCCGCCCTACGACACTCCAGCCTCTTGTAGGGTCATCGTCCTTATCGAGACAGTCTCCTAGGTTCTTGAGAGAATTGTCGCCTCTCGCCTCGCCCTTGTCGCAAGGGCCTGTGGTCTCCTCAGTCCTAACCAATGTGGCTCCCTTGTGGGCCTTTCCTCCTTTGATGCTGTCACCACCCTTACCCATATAGTACGCACCCTCCACCACCCAGCCCTATGCGTCTCCACCCTCTTCCTCGACAGCAAAGGCGGTTTTGACGATGTGGATCCCGACTTTCTCTCCTCTGTACTCAGGAAAAATGGGGTCAACCACTACCTTGACTTCAGGGTCCGGTCCTTGCTTACTGGACACACCTGTCATCTTCTCTTCCAGGGCTCCCCAGGAATTTTTTCTTCTGTTTCTGTTGGAACCCGTCAGGGGTCTCCTGTATCTCCTTTGCTTTTTGTTATTTATGTTTCTTCCCTTCATTTTTCCCTTTCCCGGGGCCTTATACTTTCCTATGTTGATGATTTTGCATTGGCTGTATCATCTCCTTCCTATCGCCGCAATGTTTAGCTGCTTCAAGCAGCCTCTTCCTGGATCAAGAATCCCGGAGCAGCACGCAATGTCCCCTTCTCAGACCACAAGACGGAGCTCTTTCACTGGCGCACCAAGAACCTGCGTAGCTCCCCTCTCATTATCCCCATAGACTGAGATGGGCAGGTCTTCCATCCCGCCAGCTCCTATAGGTGGCTGGGTTAGAGGCTAACCCCATCCCTCTCCACATCAACTCACTTTTCCAAATGACTTGCACTAGCTCAAGGCGCCTTCTCCTCTGTCCGCATGCTTTTCCCACCGGATCTGGGCTCTCCCCCCACCTCTGCCACTGCCTCGCTGTCTCTCTCCTCCTCCCCATCCTCACCTATGGGGCTGACCTATTCATACCCTCCCGCGGATTGCTACGGCATATGGACGTCTTCTGGGACCAGATCCAGAGATGGGTTACTAATTGCTTCCACTCTACCAGACTCTCTGTCCTATCTCTGGAGAGCTGCCTCCTACCTATCGGCCTACTCTGCGCCCATCGCTGTAGCCTTGCTGCGCTCAGACTGGCCAGTGCCCCACCCACTATCAACCCAGCCGCAGGGTGGCTCGCCCTCGACTTCCCCGCCCTCCTGCAGTCTCACATCCCTGACTCATGGTATCACCTCACACGGCCCCTCTAACCCAATTTCAATCCTTTCCACTGGAAAACTGCCACCCCACTCTGCCGCTCCGCACCCACCTCCAAGTGGATGCTATGGCCCACCTCATCCTCCCAATACTGGGATGATTGTCCTTCGCCCCGTTGCTACTTGTAGATCTCACACCTCTCTGTTCACCTCTTGCCCCTCCGCCCTGCTATGTGCGCTGCCTAGGCTGGCCCTAGGAGGCGGGCGCACCAGATCCTCATCAACGTCTGGGGAGAGGCCTGCCCTCCCCCACACTACTACCCCTACAAACCGTCCCTGTCTCCCCACCCTTTCATAGGCCTCGTCAAGTTCATAGCGGGCCGCATTTACCAAATGCGTACCCACAAGAGCTACCTAGCTTTTCATACCTGCTGGGCCTCCGAAGGGGAGTCCACCCTCTGTCCACGATGCTGGGATTTCAACGAAGTATTCCAGCACACCACACTTTCTTATATGGCAACTGCTGATACCCGTAGACGCCACCTACAAGGTGTCGTTGGGATAGGCACGGACGACCCCATCTGGTCTTCTATTCCAGTCCTCCGCAACCTGGTCGCCTATTTACAAGAGACGCAGGTTGGTTTCCCTCCGGACATCTTGGTATCCCCCCGCTCTTCACCACCTCCTTTGGTTGCCCCAACCCCCATAGGGTCCTCTGCCCACACTCTCTTTTCGTCCCCAAACTCTTGATAATTTGTGGTTTTTCCTCACCTGATGGCTTGGTTTCTGTATGTTTCCTTGGGTGGTTTTTCCTTTCTTGAGTTTACAGTCCAAGGTGTATGGACAGTTACCTGTCCCGTTGGAGCTTTATGTGCCGTTGGTTTCTTTTGTTTTTGTTTTTTGGTATTAAGGTTTTGTTTATGCCATAGCTAGTGCTGCATGCAAGTTCTTGTACCTTAACAACGAATATATAATATAAATTAAATTAAATTAAAAATTAAAAATTAAAAATTAAAAAAGTAAAAAGGACACAGATAGCTAGCTCTTCACGCAACCACCTAAGTTACTTCGTATGTTATACTTTACTTATTAGTTCAATCTATAATTTACTCTTATTACGACCATCCTTTTAATTCACCGACCGAAAGATGATTCAAAGAACATACCGCTAAGGAGCAGTCTCAAGGCATAGGAGTGAGAGGACTCTGCATTCCCACGGCAATGTAAGGCTTCGAGCCCTGATGAGCAGTAAGACGAGCAGTAAGTATCGTTACCAGTTGCAGTTGCAGAAGATAGTGTGCCTTGTTCGGCAGACTTGGAATAGGTTTGTAACACCATGGCTGAAGTTTCCAAGGATACTTCTTTTATATGGCCAACAAGTACTGGGAAAAGTGTATAGAGTGTTAGCAGTGCCCAGAAGTTAAGGGCATGCTCCGCGCCCTCTATTTTCCTCCTGCTTGAAATTCTTGCCCTTTTCAGCCAAACAAAACTCGACCTTTATTTGTGGCAACAGTCATGACACACGAAATCTTGCCCCTCGCTTATGCTTCACTCTTTAGCGACACAGCCCCACTTCCTATTTAACAGTGATGGCCACAGCTTCCCCTGGCCCCTGCAGGTCAGCCTCGCGCACACAGCACCGCACAGCCCCCTATTCAGCCCACTCCTCCTGTGCCAGCACCCCTGGGCCCCTTCCTGACTATTTGATTGAAACCCAAAACCTCCTGGAGGCTATAGTCACCCAGTCTAGCCTCTCCCAGGAATCCTTCCCTGCGTTTGACAAAGCCCTCCTCCAAAACCTTACCGATGTGGAGGCAACCATCATCGCACTCCTGTGCACCGCCCTCTCCGGAATCAATGAGGTAGTTAGCTGACTTGCCACACTGACTACGCGCGTGGAGGAGATCTCCTCCACTATCTCGACCCCAGCCCATCCCCCTACGTCAGCCCCCCCCGCGATTGCAGCCTAGGAGGCCACAGTCAGGGACCTCTCCCCTCGCGTCATGGCAGGAGCCACTGGCAGACAACCCCCTGCTACTCCCCCGGTCCCCCCTCGCCCGCTCCAGCTCGACCTAGTTCTCTCCCTAACCCTAAACCCTAACCTGCACAAGAGGCAAATCAAGGTCCCGACCCTGACCTCCGCTGCTATAACACAGTTGAAAAACAGTGGTATGGCAACCCTGCCACATATGCCGTCCGCCACCCACGCTCCAGGGAAGCCCAAGAGTACAGGGCAATCAAATACCCTCCCCTAACCGAGTTTTGCTCACCAACCTTATCCTCCAACACCCGACCCACACACACTCAGTCCCGTCCAGCCAACAAGTCCTATGCTGCTGTTGCAGAGGACCATCCTCTGCACCAAGTACCAAAGGCAAAGGGAAGAAGCCCGCAACGCCGGCACAAGTCGCAGTGTCCAACGATAGCAGCCCTCAGTCCCGAGGTCCATCACTGTTGCCCTCCGGCGAGCGCAGATTCTTCTCCTCTCCCACCTCATCCGCACCTCATGCAGATGCTGACCGTATGGCAGCCACTGCCCCAGACCTGATGGCCACCGTCCTGAAGCAGGCCAACGGCCCTATACCCTTGTCCTTTTCTGCACGTGTCAATCCTAACGGATCTCTCACCCTCCTGGGCACTGACCCACACACACCCTCCACTGCTTACCTACTCTACTATCAAGCCATGGCAAACTGTCGTAATCAAGCTTTTCCAGTAGGAAACAACCTCTACCGTCCTTTCCGCCCCGCCCCAAACGAGGTCCAATTGGCCATCCACAGCTTACCTACAACCTACCTTCCAGTGGACCAGGCTGACCTCTTCCCTGCCCTCTCTGAGTCATTTTGCAATGCAACTGACGTCGTTATCTACTCTGCACTCTTCTTCCAAACCGACTCTGATATTCGTGCAACAATAACATCTCCATCTGTAGTAGTCACCGTTTCGTGTGACGATGTCATCAGGCTCGGCTCCACCATCCGCGTCTTCTCCTATCCGCGAAAGTAGACAAGGCCCACTCCACATGGAAGTTTATGTAATACCGGAAGTGTTGGCTTTACGGCCACCCCTCCCATATGTGCAAAGCCTCCACCCCACCTGTCCCCTGTGTGCTCTTGCACATACACGAGCGGCCCACTGCTGCCCTAATCCCACATGCCCCAAGGGCGGGAACACTAAGTCGTTGCTGGGTGTTGTCCCGCCTCACTTTTCATATGCTTTAGTTGTGCAGGACCCCATCCTGCCACAGACCGTTCCTGCCCATCCCGCCTCCTCCCACCTACTGATGATGACGCCCCCACTGAGCCTGAGGGTGTACAAGGTCCTAATGATGTCATGGAGTAGGATGCAGCCACCGTACCCGAACCACCCAGGACTCCCTCCCCTACCACTGCCACCATGGATCATACAACCCCCAGACAGCCAGTCCCACCAACTGGCACTCTATCTGACCTTCGCCCCAAATCTGTTGCACCAGTTCCCACCTGTCTCACCAGTTCTCTGCTCCCACATGGTCCATCGGGCTTTCCACGCCAATGAGTTCTGCACTGGACCCCCCCTCCCTGACGCAGACGCTAGGCACTACCCTCACCCTCATTCAGCATAACTGCTTTGGGAGCTGGAATGTGTTTCTGTGCCTATTCAATAGCCTTAAGGCTATGCCCACCCCTCCTGTTAAGGGTAGTTGATTCTAAGGGCAAGCGAATCGAACTAGGCTTAAATCTCTCTTCGTAAACAGAGATTGTCTAGGAAGGCTTGTAGGTAAAGATTATTAAGTGAAAACGTATGATATTGATAAGATCTCTACTCCGTTGCTTGATGATGGCTAAAGCTCTGGAGGCACTTCGATATTTATATCCTGCATCTGAGTGTTAACGGACTACCACAGATTTACATATAAACTGGTATTTTCTTCCAAACCTTCGTCTCTTAATCCAAGAGCGAATCTGTTTTGACCCTGAAACTTTCTCTTCCCCCACACAGCTAATGGTATGATCAGAGCTCCCAACTTCTCTGAGGGTGTGGACCGCCCATTAGTGTGAGTTGTCAACCTTCTTTCGGCTGTTTAAGATACGGACGACCAGTTTGGAACGTACCAATAACTTCTTAGAACTCCAAAGGGCCAGCTTGGTTGTTGTCCGAATCTGCTTCGTGCGGTCATATCCGGCTCTGCAGCTGGCTTTCAGGAGGACTAGTGTTCACGATCGGGCCAATACCTTCTTGTCTTCACTGCCTCTCCTTATCAACTTTTTCCGATAGGTTCATTGACCTTATAGGCATCACGGGGGCGTCAGTATACTCTCGGTGTGTATCGGAGTAGCCTACTTCAATCGCCATTCATACCCATCTAGGACTACCCGGGCTCTCTTGACCTCATCTGGGTGTAACTCCATGAGTTCTTGACGGAATTGCTTCGTTCCACTTCCCAGATGTAGCCAGAGAGGCCCTCTCATTTACCCTGCGGACAGCATCCGGTCGGACGGACGGCGACGACGTTTACGGGGTTCCGAGATGTGTTCCAATTTCTCGTTTATAGTAAACGAGCAACTGCACAAGGTGCCAGTGTCGACTCCCATGGCAAACGCTTGGGCCGCAGGGGGGTAATTGCCTGTGGAGGTTCAGATTCACGCAGTTCCTTCTAAAAAGTCATGTAATCCTCTTGGGAGTTGTTTGTGCCTAACACGAGCTCCCTCCTCTGTGCGGTTTCTCCTGAATCGCTTTTTCAAAGGGTACCCTCCCTTTAGGGATCCCAAAAATAACAATAAAGAAAAAACAAATAAACAATTTTTTAACCTAAAAACCCCACCTTTTAAGAATTTCCGAAATATATCTGTCCCTTTTTGAACTCGACTTGGTAGGGTGAAAAGCCTAACGCGTTTGCTTGGCCATGCTAGGAAAACCTTTTCCTTGTCATTCAACATCTGCCCGCTTTGGCATATCAGAATTCTCCCTATGAAACGCCTCCACCAATTCCTGTGCATGTACTAAGTGGTGTGGTGGTTCCCAAGTATTTTCATCTTCGGAACAGCCAGTTCACTTCACAAAGTACCGTAGCTCACGCATCGGTCAGTTCCGACCTCCCACACACCGGGTATAAGAGATTATTTCACTCTTCACGATTCTTTCGATTTCCCATTTATAATCTGAATCGCTTTCTTCTGGCTCGCGGGGAGGTTGTTCCCTTGCTGGTCGATTGGATGTTCGATAGGGTTCCAACAATGATATATGATATATCGGATGGATCTTCCATCTTGGTGATATTTCTATTTTGCAGGCACGTTCACCTCGTTTTTCCAATACCTTAAACGGGGCATGCAGCTTTAGGCTAAGCTTCTTCGAGGGTCGTTTGGTCCGTATGTTCTTTGCATTTAACATGACCAGGTCCCCGACCTTGATGGCTGGTTGCTGCTTAGCCTTGCGGTTATAATATTTGCTCATATTTTCCCGTATTTGTTCTAACGCTTCTCTGGCCTGTTAGTGTATTGTTTGCATCCAGTGCGCATATAGCTGGGTGCCTGGATTTTGGGCTTCACCTTCCTTCATCCATTCTGTTTGTGGGTGGAATCCATAGTTTGCGTAGAAGGGTGACATGCCATGTGTGTTCATTACTGAATTGTTGTAGGCATGCTCGGCTAGTGGTAATAGCTGGTACCAGTCCGTTTGGTCATAATTGACAAAGTTTCTGAGGTATCCTTCCAGCACTTGGTTGGTCCTCTCTGTTTGTCCATCAGTTTGCGGGTAGTACGCAGTTGACATCTTTCATTTTATCCCCAAGGTTTTGCATAGGGATTCCCAGAATTCCCCTGAATACTTTGCATCCATGTCGGATATAATTTCCACTGGAAGTCCATGTAGCTTCCAGACTTCCCTCAAGAATACGTTTGCAACTTTCTTGGCACTTGCATTACTTTCCAGACCTATGAAGTGAGCCATCTTTGTAAACCTATCCACGACTACCATAATTTGTGTCCTTCCTTGTGATTCTGGTAGTTGTGTGATGAAGTCGGTCGATATAGATGACCAGGCTGCAAACAGAACTTCTAGAGGCTGCACCAGACCAAACCGAACATGTCGTGGGGATTTATTATGTTGACATTCATCGCATGACCGTACGTAGTCATTTATCCACGCTGTCAGCCCTTTCCAATAAATGTCTCTGGGAACAATTTCCAGGGTGTTCTCCTGTCCAAAGTGTCCAGCTACCTTAGAGTCGTAGCAACCTTTGGCTATAGTTGTCTGCAGTTGTTCGTTGTCAGGAATATATAAGTGATACTTATAGTATATCAGTCCTTCAGTCACAGCCCAGTGACTTGGTAATGGTTTGCCCTCATCGGTTAATGTTTCCAATTATTGCTTGCGTTCCGGCCAGTCTTCATCGGTCTGGCCTGCCTCTTTGCTGGTTTTTAATAATGCCTGGTCGTATTTCCTAATATCAACCTTGGACATTATAGCATTGGACATATGGAGTATCCCTTTGCCTTGTCTTGCTTGATGCTCTGTTTCATCAAGAAACTCATTGTCGGCCTGGTCCGCTTGTAAGTATGCAACCACTACCTGGGTCTTTGTTGCAGCTGATCGTCTGGGTGATACATCCGTGCTTCCAAATCCAGCTTTGCCCCTCTTAGTTTCTCCTAGACCGTCCACTTCTTTTGCTTCCGCTATATGTATGTTCTCAATGATCATTTGTGCTATTCTGTCCCCTTTGCGAACCTGGCAATCTTGGTTTCCATTGTTCATTATGATAACCTTGACTTCTCCAGTGTAATCAGGGTCGATTACTCCTCCGCCAATGCTGAGCCCAAATTTGGCGGCCATTCCACTGCATGGTGCCAATCGTGCATATGTTCCTCTTGGTAATCCGACGGAAATTCCAGTTTCCACCAGCCTTTGTCCTTTGGCTGGAATTATAAAGTCCTCTATTGCGTACAGGTCGTGTCCGGCTACTATTCTGGACCCTTTTGTAGGCATTCATGTTTTGGAGACAGCAGTTTTATTCGCAAAAAATCAGTCGACTCTGTGCCAATTATTCTTTCCTCCCGTTCTGGCTGATATAGGTGTACCAGTGTGCTTTGAGAGTGAGAGGGCTTGAGTATTGACTGTTCGCTATGCGCAGCTCCCTCCTCCGGACAGTACTCCGGCCGTCGGCTTAGGGCATCCGGCTTTCCGCCTCGTTTTCCGGGCCGATAGACAATCTTGAAATTATAGTTTTCTAGTTGCTGAGCCCATCGTATCTGCCGTGGGTTCCAAACTTTAGTTGTAAGGAAGTTTTGTAGGTTCTGGTGATCAGTATAGACAGTCACTAGTTTTTCTGTTCCGACCAGGTTCTGTTTCCACTCTTTAAAAGCTTCCAGAATCGCCAACAGTTCCTTATCCTTGATCTCATAATTTCGCTCAGCTGGGCTCAGCTTCCGTGAGTGGAAAGCCACCCTATGTAGCTCTTTGTCCTTAAACTGGGATAGGACACAGCCTAGCGCAAAATAGCCTGCATCTGTTTCCACAATTATTTCTCTGTCAGGGTAGAAATGACAGAGTATAGGGGCAGTGATGAATCTTTTCTTAAGTTCTTCAAATGCCGCATCTTGTTCTAGCCCCCAGCTGAATTTTCTGGTGTCGCCTGTCAACGTTTCGGTAATTGTTTTGCAGATTTTTGAGAAATCCTTAATGAAACGTTGGTAAAAATTGGCGAAGCCAATGAATATTTGCACCTCCTTGACCGACCTTGGTGCCTTCCAATTTTTTATGCTTTCGACCTTTCTTTCACTCATGGTGACTCCATCAATTGCCACAATATACCCCAAAAATTCCACTCTGTCGACATGAATAACTGACTTGGTTTTCGATACTGCTAGATCATATTCCTCCAAGCGAGAGAGTACCTTTTTAACCAAGTCAACGTGTTCTTTCTCTGTCCTGGAGTAAATTAAGATGTCGTCTAGGTAGACCACCACTCCATGATCTAAAAATTCGCTAAGAATTTTGTTCATCATGGCCTGGAATGTGGCTAGAGCGTTTACCAGTCCAAATGGAATTACTTTGTATTCAAAGTGGCCGTATCGGGTCCGGAAAGCTGTTTTCCACTCATCTCCTTCCTTTATTCTTAGGAGGTGATAGCCATCTTTTAAGTCAAGCTTCGTGAATATTTGAGTGCCTGCAACGCGGTCGCGAAGCTCGCTCATTAGGGGTAGCAGATATTTTTTGGCTACCGTTAGCCTATTCAACTGCCGGTAGTCAATTCATAGCCTCATTGAAACTTTAGGTTTAGGGACAAATAAGATTGGGGCCCCAGCAGGTGATTTGCTTTCCACGATTTTCCCTAGATCCTGCATTTTCTGCCGGTATTTGCTAAGCAAATCCAGCTGGTGAGCAGACATAGGATATATCGGGCCCCATGGCGGTACCGCGCCGGGTATCAAGTCAATGGCGTGGTCAAAGGTTCTTCTTCCGGCTGGTTTCTCTGCCGTTTCTGGTGTAAAAACCCTCTTGAATTCATGGTATTCCTGAGGTATTTGCAGAATCTTTTTTGACTCTGGAGTGGGTGCTATTTCGATTCTTCCAATGTATCGTGCTTCAGGGTCGTATGCCACGGTTTCGTCCCATTCAAATGTCAAGTCTATGCCTTTATCATTAACATGACTTTGGCATTTCTCGTTTTTAAATGTCCATTTCTGTGCATCCTCAATGTGCCTTATGGGATGTTCTGTATGCCACCATCCTAATGAGATGATTAGGTCATATTTGCCAGCATTGGCAATTTTGCAAGAAATGTGAGATCGGTGAGCATTACTTCTGATCTCTAGGAGAATAGGGTGCATCTAGTGTTTTCCCCCATTTGCTGCTATGGTACCTTCAAAGGTATAAATGTCCAAGCTATTTGTGTGGGTGTGGTATGGTAAGCGATGATTATTAACCAGTTCTTGGTTAATCAGAAATATTTTAGACCCTGAGTCTAATAACACACGGATCGGGATCCGTTGGCCATTTGCTTCTATGATTGCTTTGCCTTCTGGGCATGAATTATAAGGAGGTGTAGGTGATTCTGTCTTATTCCTTTTATTTGGGCCGCTATGGGCCTGTGCAGGTCTTTTGTAGGACATTTTCGTTGTTGTGGTAACTTAGGGTGTTTATTACCATGCCCGCATGGTTTCGGCTATTTAAGCCTCCTCAGACAAACTAAAATCTTTGTTTTTGGTGTACTGGGCAGCCCACTACTAGCGCTCTTTACCCCTTGCCGAAGGGTTCCCATACATCTGCCATTTGCACTTCTCAGCCCACGCTTTTTTGTCTTCACTGGAGCCACCTTCGTATCTTTTCGACTGTATCAGCATATTTTGGCTCCGGGGATTCTTCACGCATCGCCCCATTTACCTCATGATTCTATTGTGCCTATCCTGTGCACGAAGCCCGAGTCCAGGTTCAGGACGGATTTACCCCGCTCCATTTAGCGTGTGGACTTAGGTAGCCGTAGTTACTCATTCTCTTCCACTGCATTTTCCCTAATGTCCGGAATCCTCTTCCGTTTCTCTATCAATTCCGTTCTCCAGCCGACCCGTAATATATTTCGTTACTGGAAGGCTTCTCATGATCCAGGCTGGACTGAATTCCCCTTGTCATTCTTAAGGAGTTCATAGTCAACGCTGGTCTGTCCACTCTTCCATGGATCTCTTATGAGGATTTAGGGCTTTATAAGGATGCGGGTTTAGTTAACCGTCTTCCGTACTGAGGTCCGATGGACACGAAATGTGGCGCTCCACTTTCTTCTTTTTGAGTTTCAGGTTCCCGGAGTTGGTCCCGGACTACCACGAGCCGCCGTCCAAGTTAAGTGCTTCTTGCTCGCCTGACATTCTTAGGTCTGCGATACTCCCGTAGGTCTGGATTGCTTTTTGTAACTCTCGCTTTGGTTTTGAGTTTCCAACGGAGAAGCGCGGAATACCTGCTACTATGACCTTACAGAGGTCGAGCCCCCTTGTTTATTTCGATTTCGGTATTGGGTCCATAACCGAGTACCCGGTCGCCGTCGCTGCCGGTGCCTGAAAACCTTCTTTAGGTTTCATCCATTTTGTCCAGTTCCCATATCATGGGCTGGTTGACTTAGTTCACCCTAGTCGTAGGTTCTGGTTGCCCCTTTGTTATCTGGGGTCGTCGATATTGGGGTTTGAAAATTCCCCTTTTCTGTCCTATAAGCTATACTTGGGCCTGTTTCCTGCAGAACTTCCAAGTATGGTTAGCCAACGTGTAACGGGTGCATTGATTGGCTTTCTTCCTTTCTTCAATATTGTCCTTAGGGATTCCTTTATGAGCTTCAACCCAATTTGTATGCTCAACCTTTCCTTCAACGTGGGTTTTTTTCCCTTTCTCCGCTTGTTTTTTCAATTTGTAGGCAGCCTTTTCTGCTGCCATATAGGTTTTCCGTTTTTTATTCCCAGCGGTGGTCTTGCTAGGTTTGGATTCCTCCTCCCGTTTTCTTTTCTGGGAGTCACTTTTTCCCAAGTCGTTTTTTCTGAATAGCCCTTGTTGTTCTTTGAACGATTCTTCTGCTTTGGTGACCCTGCGGATTGCCTTGATCCTATCACTATCCAAGTCATGATTTTCATGTGATAGCGTACACATGGCCTCGATGGGAAGTTGCCGCTGAATTATGGTTCTCTAAGCGATGCCGGATACTTCTGCCTCGATGTTGTGGTTTTCCATGGTAAGGAGATACTTCTCTATGTCCCCTGTATACCTAAGCTTCTCCATTTCGGCTAAGGCTCTTTGTGCCTTGTGCAGTACCGAGAATCAGTCAGTCACTTCGGCCCGGAAAGTGATCCAGAAATCATAACTCTCATTTTTGGGGAAACCGAGGTCTCCAGTCATTTTCTTTCGATAGGTTATCAAGAGAGGAGCCACCTCGGTTCCTTCCATTCTTCCTAACGCATACTTGATGCGTTCTTCATCATTTTCCTATTGCCATGGGTTTCTCCCAAAGTAGTCCTTGCAATTTAGTAGCCATACCCTTATATCCTGAGTAGGCTTGTTTTCGAATTTGAACGTGGGATCCGCTTGTCGGCAGTTGGTTCTAGATGGTTCTTGCCCTAGTCGGACGAACCATGCGTCTGCTTCGGATTCGAACTTACGGCTAGGCAAGGGTCTTCGTGATGACTCACCACCTCGTCATGAGGGGCCACCTCCGTCTTTGGACCCAGGGTCATGATCTCCCGAGTTGGGTGCATTCGTCGGAGGGGGCGGTGGTGGTTCCTTTCCGCCATTTCCGTTTCCATCCCCACGATCCACGGCCTGTCCCTTGTCTCTTCGGGGAATGAACCGGAACTCTTCTCCGTCATCGGCCCTGGTTCGTTTTTCCAACCCCAGATTTTCCAACGGCTTTGGTGCCACTGTTTCACACACGCTTGGTGGGTTCGTCGCAACTTGTAGTTGCACCAAAGTTTCATTCATCGTAGTCAACATTCTATTTAGTTGCTCGGATGCGGCATTCTGCCTGATGACATAGGCGTCTATTTCTGACCGATCTTGTTCTAGGTGTTGGTTCAGTTCTCGTAACTCCTCTCTGGTGTGCTCATGTTCTTTCTGTGAGGCCACTTGTCTTTGGAGGAGTTCTGCCGTTTGCCTAGCCAAAGCCTGTTCTAGCTGGCGGTCTCGATCCAGCGACTCTTGTTCTGTTGCCCCAATGTTAGCATGAAGTTGAGTACTTACCGCTTGATGGTGTGTAGCCCGTTCTTCCTGCGCCCGCAACTTTGCCTACAATCATTTGGTGGTTGCATCTTGCTGTGCGGCGGTTTCAGTTGCTAACATTTCAAGTCCCGAATTAACCTGTTTCAACTCTTCGCCAATGATCTGTTCCCCATGGGTTATCCGTTGGGCATGGTGCTGGAGTTGGGTTGCCTGATCCTGAGCTTCACTGGATAGTTCACGGTAGGCCAGATGTTGCATATCAACCGATTCCTGAAGGGTACGGTCGCAGTAGCTCATTGCCTGGCATATACGTTCTGCTAATCTTTCCATAGCTGGATTTCAGGTATCGGGAGGACGGGGAGTGCTTGAACGTGTTCCAGGGGCCGATTTTCTGACTCCACTTGGCTGTGAAAGGTGGTGGAGTGCCAAAGGTGACCTGCAGCGCCCGGGTGCATGATCGCTTCCAACATGTGAGACTTCCTAAATGTCCGAAATGGCTTTGTCCGTGTCGACAGTCAAATGTCAGGCCATCTTGTTCTTATTGGGACTCTGGATGTTTTCCTAGTCTCCAAAGGAATGGGGTGAAGGAGGGGGAGGTAAAGCTGAATGAACAGGAGGTTCCTTCTTCTTCAGTATCGTAGTCTTGGAACGGTTTCCACAGGAAAGTGGGACCGTAGAAGTGTACGTAGATTTCTTGGAAATCTGATTCGGTAGTGATGAGTAAGGGGTCGGTAAACCAGGAGAGTTCCTGAGGTATATAGAATTGGATCTCCGAGAGGGAGTTTTCCAGTATTTCTTCGAATGAGGAGATGTATTTTGAGGGGCGAGGTTCGAGCAGAAGCTCGTCGAGGAGGGTGGAATCAGCTATGAGCTTGTGTGATTCCAGAGTTATGACTTGGAGATGTCCAAATGTCATGTAGTGAGCCTTGGTAACAAGGAGAAATATCAATATACTGTTAAGGGTAGTTGATTCTAAGGGCAAGCGAATCGAACTAGGCTTGAATCTTTCTTCGTAAACAGAGATTGTCTAGGAAGGCTCGTAGGTAAAGATTTTTGAGTGAAAACGTATGATATTGATAAGATCTCTTCTCCGTTGCTTAATGATGGCTAAAGCTCAGGAGGCACTACGATATTTATATCCCGCGTCAGAGTGTTCGCGGACTACCCCAGGTTTACATATAAACTGGTATTTTCTTTCAAACCTTCGTCTCTTAATCCAAGAGCGAACCTGTTTTGACCTTGAAACTTTCTCTTCCCCCAAACAGCTAATGGTATGATCAGGGCTCCCGACTTCTCTGAGGGTGTGGACCCCCCATTAGTCTGAGTTGTCAACCTTCTTTCGGCTGTTTAAGATATGGCCGACCAGTTTGGAACGTACCAATAACCTCTTAGAACTACAAGGGGCCAGCTTGGTTGTTGGCCGAATCTGCTTCGTGCCGTCTTATCCAGCTCTGCAGCTGGCTTACAGGATGACTAGTGTTCACGATTGGGCCAATACCTTCTCGTCTTCACTGCTTCTCCTTATCAACTTCTTCCGATAGGTTCATTGACCTTATAGGCATCATGGGGGCGTCAGCATACTCTCGGTGTGTATCGGAGTAGCCTACTTCAATCGCGCATTCATACCCATCTAGGACTACCCGGGCTCTGTTAACTTCATCTGGGTGTAACTCCACGGGTTCTTGACGGAATTGCTTCGTTCCACTTCCCAGACGTAGCCAGAAAGACCCTCGCATATTCCCTGAGGACAGCATCCGGTCGGACTGACGGCGAGGACGTATACGGGGTTCCGAGATGTGTTCCAATTTCTCTTTTTTAGTAAACGAGCAACTGCACAAGGTGCCAGTGTCGACTCCCAGGGCGAACGCCTGGGCCACAGGGGGGTAATTGCCTGGGGAGGTTCAGATTCATGCAGTTCCTTCTGAAAAGTCATGTAATCCTCTTGGGAGTCGTTTGTGCCTAACACCTCCAGACTTGGTCACACTCCAGGATCCTCCAGTCTTCTTGGGGAGACTACCAATATTTTCCTGTTATAAATCTTTGTCCCCACCTACTACAAACATTGCTAAACCTAGGGTGGCTGTTTATGCTCTCCTTGATTTCATGCAAGTTTTTGCACTACTACCCATTTTTTCGACCAGGCAGACTTTATGGCAATTGATATGCACTCCCCCTCAGGCCTGTTTAATTCACCTCATTCGGTCTTCCGCGTTTACAATGCCTACTCCACCACCGGGTGCTCATCCCACACCTGTTCAATCACCCCACCTTGCATGTTCAGGGAACACACTTTCCCCACCCTACTGGTTGGGGAACTAAACCTCTATCATCCTCTTTCCGACCCTCTAAGCGTCCTTTCTGATACTTAATTTAATCTTTCTTCCCCATAATTTGACCTGGCCTATGAGCTAGGCTACTCACTTTTAAAAACACGGGGTGTATTCACTAGGTTACCATTCGATGTCACGTCCAGACCTGGAGTCTAAGACGTTACCTTCGCAAATCCCTCCCTTGCTCCCTTTGTCAGCTCATGGGGTGTCACCCTCCCACTGAGTGGCTCTGACCATGTCCCAATCTCAGTAGCCCTTCCCACGCCTTTCCTATGACAGCCTGACCCCACTCCTAACTAGACCAAAACGGATTAGCACATACTATCCCCTCTCATTAAGGATCTAGCGGTCCCACCTACCCCCCCCGCTTCCTACCTCAACCTCACTTATTGCTTGGTTAGACCGCCACCTGCATACCATCACCTCCCTCCTATCCCAGCACACAGCAAACAAATGTCCTGGCTTCAGGTCAAAGCCATTGTGGATAGCTAAGCTATCGCGGCTGCGCTAAGCTTTCAACAGAGAGTCAAGAATATCACGCATGTCCCCCTCCACCAGCCTCTCCGACAGCGCCCGTACCTCCCGCCTTGCATATTTCAAGGCAATTAAAAAGGCTAAGGCATCACACTGGAACTCGTTCCTTGCCTTCTTCAACTCCAACTCGGTGTGGGCTGCCCGCAGGATCGCAAGTGGGAGCTCCCCAGACTGGTTCCACCTCCATTCCTATTGCCACGACAACCGTTGTAGTCAACACCTACCTCCTGCATAATTTTTTTCCTCTAAAAGACCCCCAACCCTCGCCATCCATCCTGTGACCGTTCGCGGACTTCCTGCCACTTCAGAAACAGGAAGTCTCCATTGCCCTTGGCAAATCCTCCTGCACCTCAGCCCCAGGGCCTGACCTGATCCCCTATAGTATATGAAAGAGGATCAACAATATCAACCCCACCTTCCTCACCTCCCTCCTAGGTCCCCTACTGACCTATAGCTTCCACCCCTCCTCCCTTAAAAAAGCCAATGGCATTGTCCTCGCCAAGCCCTGCAAATCTGATTACAACTCCCGCTCCTCCTTTCGAGTCTTTCTCCTCCTAGAAATTATCTCCAAGATTCTGGAAAGGATAATGGCAACCCGCCTTTCGCTAATGGCCCGCACTGTTGGCCTCATCCACCCAAACCAATGCTGCTCGCTCCCTGGCGTCAGCACCTTTTACGCATATGCTGCACTCAAACACGAAGTCCGCCTTCTGCAACCTGCAGGCCTCAAGACCTCTACCCTCTTCCTGGATATCAAGGGAGGCTTTGATAATATTTCCTCTACTTGTTTAACGTCCCTACTTCGCACTAAAGGCGTATATCCATATATGGTTTCTTGGGTTCTTTCCTTTTTGACTGACCGCAAATGCCGCCTGATTTTTCAGGGCTCCCCTAATATTTTCTTGCCTGTTCAAGTGGGTGCCCCCCAGGGCTCTCCTCTCTCTCCTTTATTATTTTTAATTTATGTATCCTCCCTGCACTTGTCTATCCCAAAGGGGTTTATGTTTTCCTATGTTGATGATTTTACTATCACTGTTGAGTCTGGGTCATACCAGAGGAACACACAGCTTCTTCAACACTACTACACCCACCTCTGCAGGAAGGCCACTCCACTTGGAGTTTCCTTCTCCGTTCCCAAAACCGAACTTATCCACTGGCGAACTCCAAGGGATCACTCTCCCCCCTCAATGGCTCCTGTCTCTCTCGATGAGAGTCTCTTCTACCCCTCTCCTATAGTCCGATGGCTAGGATACTGGTTCTCACCCTTGATGCAAACCTCCACCAACTTCTACAAGAGGCTAGCCCTCGCTCAAGGGGCCTTCGGTCTCATCAGGCAACTCTCTCCTCCTGGCATAGGCAAAGTCCCCTCCCTCTACTGCAGACTGGCCATGGGCCTGCCGCTACCAACCCTCACTTACGGAGCTGACCTCCTCATCCCCAACACTGCGATAATGGGGAAGATAGAGGTGTTTAGGAGCAAAGTCCAACGATGGGTTACCAACTGCTTCTCATCGACTCCTGTATGAATCCTTCCCTGTGAGGCTTGCCTCCCCCCTCTCAACTCGCTCCTCCCCCATCGCCGCAGGATGGCCGGACTATGGCTGGCCTGCTCGACTACCGAGATCAACTCACCTGCAGCCCGGCTGCTTCTATCATTTCCATCCTTATCCAACTTTAGGGCAGGGGACTCCTCCTACCACCTCCTTCGTGGCCTTAGAGCCAATTATATCCCCCTCCGCTGGAACCAACTAAGGCCCATACCAACCGTCCGCTCTCACCTTCCAATCGATGGGATGTGCTACCTCTTGATCAAGGTGGCACCGGACGGTTTCAAACTCCTACAGATAAACTTCCACCTCCTACTGGGCACTGTCTTTGCCCCCCCTCCTCCGATCCCAGGTGCTATCTCCTACAAGTGGATGAAGGAAGAGTGCTGAACGGACCTCCTCACTGATTGGACACTCCTGTCCCCACCCCCTACTTACTACCAGTACTAGCCGTCCCTACGCCCACATGGGCCTCGACCGCTTTACAGCTGAGCGAATTCACCTAATGCGCGCTGGCAAGAGCTGTCTTGCCGCGCAACCCTCATGGAACGATGCCGATAGCTCTCCCACCTACCCTTCCACCGACTCAGAAGATGAAACCTTTTAGCAAGCAATTGTCTACTGCCCCTCCATGTCCCAAGAACACCAGCTTTACCTTCCGAAGTTGTCTTCGATGGACCATAGCTCTACACTTTGGGCCGACCTGGACATGATTCTTGGTCTTGCCTCATACATCCGCATTACTCGTACGAACTTCCCACCCACCATGCTATCGGTTTTTTCCACCGCTGCCTCCTCCTCCTCCGACTATGACTTAGACTGAGTAGTTTAACTTTCCTACTATATCTTTCCTTTCAGGTATGATTTCTTTTGATATCATTTCATTCTATACTTTTTGAAATAGTAGTCATTGTTGGGGGCGGTGACGGTATGGTCATCACTAGTGGAGAACTTCTGTGGTTATTTCTTTTGTTTTGCATGTTTGGAATTAACGTTTTGTTTATGCTATAGCTAGAGCTCCATGCAGCTTCCTGTACGTTAACAGCAAATATATGAAATAATCCAAAAAAAAAAAAAAAAAAAAATTCAACCCCATAGTTAAGGGATGTTCCAACAACAGAGAATAGATCTTAACAATATATTCATATTCACATTAAAATTCGCATTTAAATTTAGTTATTGGGCCTTCAAGAACCTTTATCTTTTATCATAGTTATTACCAAGCTTGCCAGACAGTTCTGTTAAGGGTAGTTGATTCTAAGGACAAGAGATTCGGACTAGGGTTAAATCTTTCTTCGTAAACGGAGATTGTCTAGGAAGGCTAGTAGGTAAAGATTTTTCAGTAAAAACTTATGATAATGATAAGATCTCTTCTCCCTTGCTTGATGCCCTATCTAAGACTGTTGGACTACCCAGGTATTTATACCCTTCGAATCTAATGCCATGGCGTTACATCTTCTAAAATCTTTATACTATGGTCAACGAGTACGCATCCCGTTTGACCCTGAGAACCTAGTCTCTCATCTATGGTCTACGGTCACCTGGCCCATTGCAGTGGAATGATAGTGTCCTATCTTCCAATGGGATTCTGCCAATCTGTAGACTCTTATCCATATATGAGGTAATCAATGCTCATTTCGCTATGCATTGAGAACCTCAATCGTCCGATAGGCTAATAGGATAATATTGTGCATAACTCTTTATCCGACTGACCGATTTCTTCTGTTCGACCTGCTATTTCAAGACAGAGTTGTCCTCTTAGAAGTCGGGCAAAAATCGCTCTGTTGGGTCACTGTTATCGTCTTGCAGGAGTATTTGCAGATGCAAACCCCTTTGGTAGATAATAACTTACTTGACCAATAACCCTACTGGACTGGGAAGTTGAACACGTGACCTCGAGATGGACTACGTTACTCTATAGCCTTCGACTGTCACAGTGGCGACTTATACGGGGTTACAAGATGTGTTCCAAATACTCATTTTTCTTAGTAACTGAGCAACTGCACAAGGTGCTAGTGTCGACTCCCAGGGCGAACGCAGGTGCCCAGGCATGTAATTACCTGTGGGGGTTCAGATTCGTGGTGTTTCTCCTGAAAAGCCATGTAATCCGCTTGAGAGTCGTTTGTGCCTAACACGAGTTCCCTCCTTTCTACGGTTTGTCCCGTATCGCTTTTCAAAAGTTACCTTCTCTTCAGGCAACCCATCAAAATAACAATAAAAATAAAAATAAATAATAAAAATACAAATAAAACCCCAAACTTAAACAATTCTGAAATTTAACTAGTCCCCTCTTGAACTCCAGTTGGTAGGGTAAAAAACCTAACGTGTTTGCTTGGCCACGACCTGGCTTGGAAACCCTTTTCCAAGTCATTCAACCTCTGCCCCCTTTAACATATCCAGATTCTCCTATGGTATACCTCCACCAATTCCTGTGCATGCTCTAAGTGTTCTGGTGGTTCCTAAGCATTTTCATCTTTGGAACAACCAGTCCACTTGACAAAGTAATGTAACTTACGCATTTGTCAGTTACAACCACCAACTCGCCGGGTATAAGAGATTATTTTACTCTTCACGATTCTTTATATTTCCCATTCAAAATCTAAACCGATTTCCTCTGGCTCGCGGGGAGGTTGTTCCATTGCTGGTCCATTGGATGTCCCATAGAGTTCCAACAATAATATATGAAATATCGGATAGATCTTCCACCTTCGTGATATTTCTAGTTTGTAGGCACACTATCCCCTTTTTTCTAATACCCTAAACGGTCCATACAGCTTTGGGCTAAGCTTCTTAGAGGCACTCTTGGTGTATATATTATTTGCATTTAACAAGACCAGGTCCCCAACCTTGATGTCTTGTTGCTGCTTAGCCTTTCGGTTATAATATTTGCTCATAATTTCCCGTGTTTGTTCCAAGGCTTTACTGGCCTGTTGGTGTATTGTTTACATCCAGTGTGCATAGAGATGGGCACCTGGATTTTGCACTTCGTGTTCCTTCATCCATTCTGTTTGTGGATGGAATCCATAGTTGGCATAGAATAGTGACATACCATGAGCATTCGTTACTGAATTGTTGTAGGCATGCTCAGCTAGTGGTAACATTTGGTACCAGTCCGTTTGATCATAATTGACAAAGTGTCTCAGGTATCGTTCCAGCACTTAGTTGGTCCTCTCCGTTTGTCCATCAGTTTGCGTGTGGTACGCAGTTGACATCTTTTGTTTTATCCCTAAGGTTTTGTATTGGAATTCCCAGAATTCTGTAGAGAACTTTGCATCCATGTCTGAGATAATTTCCGCTGGAAGTTCATGTAGCTTCCAGACTTCACACTAGAATATATTTGCAACCTGTTTTGCAGTTGCATTACTTTCCAGACCTATAAAGTGAGCCATCTTTGTAAACCGATCCACAACTACCATAATTTGGCTTCTTCCTTGTGATTCTGGTAGTTGTGTGATGAATTCGGTCGATATGAATGACCAGGCTGCGAACGGAACTTCTGGAGGCTGCAGCAGACTGAAACGCACACCTCGTAGCGTTTTATTATATTGACATTCATCGCATGACGTTACGTAGTCAGTTATCCACACTGTCAGCCCTCTCCAGTAAAAGTCTCTGGTAACAATTTCCATACTCTGCTCCTGTCTAAAGTGTCCAGGTACCTTAGAGTCGTGGCAACCTTTGGCTATAGTTGTCTGCAGCTGTTCATTTTCTGGTATGTATAAGCGATTCTTATAGTATATCAGTCCTTCAATTACTGCCCACTGACTTGATAATGGTTTGCCCTCATTCGTTTACGTTCCCAATTCCTGCTTGTGTTCCTGCCAGATTAGTCGTTCTGGCCTGCCTCTTTGATGATTTTTAATAATGTCTGGTCATTTTCCTAATATCGACCTTGGACATTATAGTGTTAGACATTATGAGTATCGCTTTATCTTGTCTTGCTTGATGGTCTATTTCATCAAGAAACTCATTTTCGGCCAGGTCCGCTTGTAAGTATGCAACCACTACCTGGGTATTTATTGCAACTGATCGTCTGTGTGATACATCTGTACTTCCAAATCCGCCTTTGCCCCTTGCATTTTCTGCTAGTTCGTCAACTTCTAACGCCTCAGCTATATGTATGTTCTCAATGATCATTTCTGCCATTCGGTCTACTTTGCGAACCTGGCAATCTTGATTTCCATTGTTCATAATAACATAACCTAGACTTCTCCAGTTTAATCTGCATCAATTACTCCTCCGCCAATGCTGATCCCAAATTTGGCAGCCATTCCACTGCGTGGTGCCAACTGTGCTTATGTTCCCTTTGCCAATTCGACGGAAATTCCAGTTTCCACCAACCTTTGTCCTTTGGGCAGAATTATAAAGTCCTCTAATGCGTACAGGTCGTGTCCGGCTGCTAGTCGGGACAATTTCGTAGGCATTCGTGCTTTTGAAGTTAGCAATTTTATTCGCAAGCAACCAGTAGACTATGTGCCTATTATTCTTTCCTCCCTTTTTGGCTGATTTAACTGCTGCAGTATGATTTGGAAGTGAGAAGGATGGAGTATTGACTGTTCACTATGCGCAGCTCCCTTTTCTAGACGGTACTTCAGCTGTCGGCTTAGTGCATCCGGCATTCCGCCTCGTTTTCCTGGTCAGTAGACAATCTTGAAATTATAGTTCACCAGTGCTGAGCCTATCGTTTCTGCTGTGGATTCCATACATTATTTGTAAGGAAGTTCCGTAGATTCTGGTGATCAGTGTACACAGTCACTGGTTTTTCTCTTCCGACCAGGTACTGTTTCCACTCTTTAAATGCTTCCAGAATTGCCAATAGTTCCTTATCATGGATCTTATAATTTAACTCTGCTGGGCTCAGCTTCCGTGTGTGGAAAGCCACCGGATGTAGCTTTTTGTCTTTAAACTGTGAGAGGACACAACCTAAAACAAAATCACTAGCATCTGTTGCCACAATTGTTTCTCTGTCAGGGTTGAAATGACTGAGTATAGGGCCGGAGATGAATCTTTTCTTAAGTTCATCAAATGCCCCATCTTGTTCGGGCCCTTAGCTGAATTTTCTGGAGTCGCCCTTCAATATTTTGGTTATTGGTTCGCAGATTTTGGAGAAATCCTTAATGAAACCTCGGTAAAAATTGGCAAAGCCAATGAATATTTGCACCTCCTTGACCGACCTTGGTGCCTTCCACTATTTTATGCTTTTAACCTTTATTTCACTCATGGTGACTCCATCAATTGCTACAATATAACACAAAAGCTCCACTGTTTTGACGTGGGAAACTGACTTGGTGGTCGATACCACTAGATCATATTCTTCCAAGTGAGAGAGTACCTTCTTGACCCAGTCGACATGTTCTCTCTCTGTCTTAGAAGAAATTAGGATATCGTCTAGGTATACCACCACTCCATGATCTAAAATTTCACACAGGATTTTTTTCATCATGGCCTGGAATGTGGTTGCCGCATATACCAGCCCGAATGGTAATACTTTGTATTCAAAGTGGCCGTATCGGGTCCTGAATGCTGTTTTCCACTCATCTCCTTCCTTTATTCTTATGAGGAAATAGCCATCTTTTAAGTCGAGCTTAGTGAATATTTGCGCACCAGCCACCCAGTCGCGGAGCTCACTCATTAGGGGTAGCGAATATTTGTAGGCCACCGTTAGCTTATTCAACTGTCGTTAGTCCACACATAGCCTCTTTGAACTGTCAGGTTTAGGGTCAAATAAAATTGGAGCCCAAGCAGGAGATTTTCTCTCCATGATTTTCCCTTGGTCCTGCATTTTCTGCAGGTATTTGCTAAGCAAATCCAGCGAGAGGGCTGACATAAGATATATCGGACCCCATGCTGGTACTGCGCCAGGTATCAAGTCAGTGGCATGGTCAAACGTTCTTCTTCTGGCTAGTTCCTCTACCGTTTCTGGTGCAAAAACCCTCTTGAATTCGTGGTATTCCTGAGGTATTTGCAGGTTCTTCTTTGACTCTAGAGTGGGTGCTATTTCGATTCTTCCAATATATCATGCTTCTGGGTCCTAGGCCACGGTCTCGTCCCATTAAAATGTCAGGTCTATGCCTTCATCATTAATATGACTTTGGCAATTCTCGTCTTTAAATGTGCACGTTTGCGCATCCTCGATGTGCCTTATGGGATGTTCTATATGCCACTATCCAAATGGGATGATAAGGTCATATTTGCCATCAGTGGCAATTTCGCAAGAAATGTGAGATTGGTGTGGGTTGCTCCCGATCTCTAAGAGAATAGGATGTGTGTAGTGTTTTCCCCCATTTGCTATTGTGGTTCCTTCAAATGTGTAAATGTCCAAGCTATTTGTGTGTGTGTGGTATGGTAGGCGATGTTTATTAACCAAATCTTGATTAATTAGGAATATAATAGACCATGAGTCTAATAGAATACCACTCGGGATCCGTTCTCCATTTGCTTCAATGGTTGCCCTGCCTTCTGAGCATGAATAATAAGGCGTGGCAGGTGCTTCGGTTTTATTTCTTTAATTAGGGCCGCAAGGAGTTAGTGCAGGTCTTTTGTATGACATTTTCGTTGTTGTGGTAACTTCGGGTATTTATTACAATGCCCGCACAGTTTCGGCTATTTAAGCCTTCTTAGACCAACTAAAATCTATGTCTTTGGTGTACTGGGCAGCCCACTACTAGCTGTCTTTACCCCTTGCCGAAGGGTTCCCATACACCTACCATTTGCCCTGCCTAACTGGAACCGAACTCGTATAATTAGGTTGTATCCTGGGTATTCTTTGCATATCGCCTCGATTACGCCATGAGAGTATCGTGCCTATCCTATACAAACAGCCGGAGTCCAGGTTCGGGACGGATTTACCCGGATCCAATTAGTGTGTGCACTAGGTAGCCGTTGTTCCTCATTCTCTTCCAACCTCATTTTTCTTGCTGACAGGAATCCTGTTCCGTTTCTTCAACTATTCCCCTGCCCAGCTGACCTGTTATACATTTCATTCCTATAAGGCTTCACATGATCCAGGCTAGACTGATTTCCCCTTTCCGTTCTTAAGAAGTCCCTAGTCAGCTCTGGTCTGTCCACTCTTCCTTGGATCATTTGCAAGGATTTGGGGCTTTATAAGGACACATGTTTATTTGACCGTCTTCCGTACTGAGGTCCGATATACATCAAATGTCGGGCTCCGCTTTCTTCCTTTGGAGTTTCATGTTCCCAAAGTTAGTCCTAGACTACCACGAGCCACTGTCCAAGTTAATCACTTCTTGCTCGCCTGACATTCTTAGCTCTGCGATACTCCTGTAGGTCTGCATTGCTTTTTCGTGACTCTTGCTTTGGTTTTGAGTTTCCCACGGAGAAACGCGTAATACCTGCTAGTAGGACCTTGCTGAGGTCTAACCACTTCTTGATTTCAGTTTCAGTAAGGGGTCCATTACCGAGTTCCCGGTCGCTGTCGCTGCCGGTGCCTGAAAACCTCTCTTTAGGTTTCATCCATGTCATTCAGTTCCCATATCCTGGGCTGGTTGACTTGGACCACCCTGGTTGTGGGTACTGTTTGCCCCAAGCTTATCAGGGGTCGTCGATATTGCTATTTGAAATTTCCCCGTTTTTGTCCTATAATCGATACCTGGGCCTGTTTCCTGCAGAACTTCCAAGTAGGGTTAGCCACCATGCAACGGGTGCATTGGTTGGCTTCTTTCGCTCTTCAACTTTGTCCTTAGGGATTCCTTAATGAGCTTCAATCCAATATGTGTGCTCAACCTTTCCTTCCGTGGCGGATTTTTTCTGTTTATCCACTTGTTTATTCCATTTGTAGGCAGCCTTTTCAGCTGCCGTATAGGTTTTTCGTTTTTTATGTCCAGCGGTGGTCTTGCTAGATTTTGATTCCTCCTCCAGTTTTCTTTTCTGGGAGTCACTTTTTCCCTGGTCATTTAATCTGAATAGCCCTTGTTGTTCCTTGAACAATTCTTCCACTTTGGTAACCCTGCGGCCTGCCTTTATCCATTCGCTATCCAAGTTATGATTTTCATATGATAGGGTATACATGGCTCCAATCGGAAGTTGCCGCTGAATTATGGTTCTCCAAGCGATACTGGATACTTCTGCCTCGATAATGTGGTTTTCTATGGTGTGGAGAAACTTCTCTTTATCCCATGTATACCAGACCTTCTCCATCTGGGCTAAGGCTTTAGGTGCCTTATGCAATACAGAGAATCGTTCTGTAACTTCGGCTCAGAAAGTGATCCAGAAATCATAACCCTCATGTTTTGGGAATCCGAGGTGCACAGTCATTTTCTTGCGATAGGTTATCACTAAAGGTGCTACGTCGGGTCCTTCCATTCTTCCTAACATATACTTGATGCATTCCTCATCGTTTTCCCATTGCGATAGGTTTCTCCCAAAGTAGTCCTTGCAATTTAATAAGCATACTCGCACATTCTGAGTAGGCTTATTCTTAAATCTGTATGGTGGATCCGCTTGGCGGCGGTTAGTCCAGGAAATTGCTTGCCCCAGTCGGTCAACCTATGCATCTCCTTCGGATTCAAACATTCAACCAGGCAAGGGTCTTCGTGATGGCTCACCACCTCGTCTTGAGGGCCACCTGCGTCTTCAAACCCCAGGTCATCATCTCCCGGGTTGGGTGCATTTGCTAAAGGGGGCTGGGGTGATACTTATCCGCCATTTCCGTTTCCATCTCCTCGATCCACTGCCTTTCCTTTATCCCTTTGGGGAATGAACTAAAACTCTTCTGCGCCATCGACTGTGGTCTGTTTTTCTAAACCCGGATTTTCGACTGGCTGTGGTGCCACTGTTTCCCACACACTTAGTAGGTTCCTTGCAACTTGTAGTTGAACCAAAGTTTCTTTCATCCGAGTCAACATTTGATTTAGTAGCTAGGATGTGGCATTCTGCCTGACCACATAGGCCTCCCTTTCTGACCGCTCTTGTTCAGGGCGCTGGTGCAGTCCTCGTAACTCCTCCCGGGTCCGCTCATGTTCTTTTTGTGCAGCCACTTGTCTTTGTAGGAGTTCTGCGTTTTACCTTGCCAACGCCTGTTCTAGATGGCAGTCCCGATCTAGTGACTCTCGTGCAGTTGCCTTAATATTAGCGTGAAGCTGGGTACTTACCGCTTTACGGTGTGTAGCTCGTTCTTCCTGCGCCCGCAACTTCGCTCCCAACTGTTTCGTAGTTCAATCATAAAGGGCGGCAGTTTGTTTTGATAACATTGCAAGTCCCGAATTGACTTGTTTCAACTCTTCGCCAATAATTTGTTCCCTATGGGTTATCCATTGGGCGTGGTGCTAGAGTTGGATCGCCTGATCCTGAGCTTGACCACATAGTTCACGGTAGGCCAGATGTTAAATATCAACAGATCCCAGAAGGGTACAGTCAAAATAGCTCATTGCCAGGCCTATGCGTTTTGCTAAACTTTCCATAGCTGGATGTTTGGCATCGGGGGGACGAGGTCTGCTTGATCCAGTTCCTAGGGCTGACTTTCTGACCCCACTTAGTTATCTGAACTGGTGGAGCGCCAAAGGTGACCTGGAGTGACCAGGTGCATGGTCACTTCCAACCAGAGACACTGCTTCAATGTTGGACATGGCTTTGTCTGTGTCGACAGTCAATTGTCGTGCCATTTCGTTTTATTGGGACTCTGGATGTTTTCCTAATCTCCTAAGAGATATGGTAAAGGAGGGGAAGGTAAGGCTGAAAGAACTGGAGGTTCCTTCTTCCTCAGTATCACAGTCTTGGAACGTTTTCCACAGGAAGGTGGGAACATAGAAGTGTTCTTGATTTCTTGGAAATCTGATTCCCTAGGGATGAGTAAGGGATCGGTTACCCAGGAGGGTTTCTGAGGTATATATTATTCAATCTCGGGGAGGGAGTATACAAGTATTTATTCGAAAGAGGAGAGGTATTTTCTAGAGGCGTGGTTCAAGCAGAAGCTCGTCGAGGAGGGTGGAATCAGCTATGAGCTTGTGTGATTCCAGAGGTATGACTTGGAGTTGTCCAAATGTCATGTAGTGAGACTTGGTAACAAGGAGAAATAAAAATATACTGTTAAGGGTAGTCGATTCTAAGGGCAAGCGAATCGGACTAGGCTTAAATCTTTCTTCAGAAACAGATATTTTCTAGGAAGGCTCTTAGGTAAAGATTTTTGAGTAAAAACTTATGATATTGATAAGATCTCTTCTCCGTTGCTTGATGCCCTATCTAAGACTATAGGACTTCTCAGGGATTTATACCCTTCCACCCTAATTCACGGCTTTACAACTTCTAGGATCTTTATACTATGGTCAATGAGTGCGCATCCCCTTTGACCCTGAGGACCTAGTCTATCATCTATGGTTTTCGGTCACCTGGCCCATTGCAGTGGAATGATAGTGTCCTATCTTCCAATGGGATTCTGCCGATCTGTAGACTCTTATCCATGTATGAGGTGATCAATGCTCATGTCGCCATGCATCGGCGACCTCAATCGTCCGATAGGCTCATAGGATAATTTTGCTCTTAACTCTTTATCCTACCAACAGATTTCTTCTGTTCAACCTGCTATTTCAAGACAGAGTTGTCCTCTTGGAAGTCGGGCAATAATCCCTCTGTCGGGTCACTGTTATCGTCTTACAGGAGTGTCTGCAGATGCAAACCTGAGTGTTAGAAATATCTCATGCGACCAATAACCCTTCTGGACCTGGGAGTTGAACACATGACCTCGAGATGGACTACGTGACTTTATACCCTTAGACAGTGACGGCGGCGACTTATACGGGGTTACAAGATGTGTTCCAATAGCTTGTTTTTCTTTATAAACGAGTAACTGCACAAGGTGCCAGTGACGACTCCCAGGGCGAACGCCGGGGCCGCAGGGTGGTAATTGCCTCTGTAGGTTAGGATTCATACAGTTTCTCCTGAAAAGTTATGTAATCCTCTTAGGAGTCGTTTGTGCCTAACAAGTTCTACGAACTTCTCAATATGAGCACGGCTTAGTCAATTCAATAGTACCGAATTGGCTACCCTGTAACACTATAATGTTAATCTCTTGTCACCAAAGCAACTCTATATTCTCTCATGCCCAGAGAATACTTCAACGCTCAAAGTTTTCATCAGTGCAAACATTGTGGGCACTGCCGACCTCTCAACTTGGACAACATATTTCCTATCTGCTATGATGAATATGCGCTTGACCTCCATACGGTAGCATTCTGACAACTTGCTCGCATACATCGAAAATATACAGAATATATCTATCATCTAGATAGACGTTGGATAACTGCTTTTACAAAACGGAAATATATAATACATATATCCTCTTTTGAAAAGATACTTGTTGCTGACCTAGCGGAAAACTGCTATTCAACCTAATATTTCTTCCAGTAAAAACCGTTTTGCCTACAAGGACAAACGACTGTCAATTTTAGATTTCCTTATATATAAAATTACTTAGGTGTCTAAGCGAGCAGCCATGGCTATGGCACATGATTACACCCCTATTCCTAGTCCTTTGGGACATGACTGGATGATCGAAGAGGATGACACGGAATCTACCCCTTCGGCATCCTTAATGCCTCCCGAAGCCGTACCTGCCCTCCCATTACTCTTTTGGTCGTCCACTATCAAGAATTCAGAATCGTGCTGAGCGAACCAAGAAGCCTGTTAATACGTAAGATAAGTTCCAGCAAAATGTTGTTTAAGCATTATGCCACCAGGACCGATCCTTGAAAGCAAGTGTAGATGAGAATCACATAGTGACCTCTGCACTATCACAGGAGGTCACGCAGGGTTTTACAATGCTAGAATTGCTTCAGAGCCGTATGGACAGAAGTGAAGTTATCAATGATGGTGAGATAGAGGAAGGTCACTACACATTAAAACAATTGAGTGGCGAGACCGAACCGGAGCAGCAAAGGTTATATGCCCAGGTTAAGGAAGAGTTCCGATACCAACAGGCTTAACAGGAGCAACAGGCCCAAGTCTCAGAAACAAGGCACCGAATCATGGAAAAGGCACTAATGGAACTCAATACTAGGCTGAACCAACAGGAACAGGTATGGAACAGAAGGATGAATGAGCAACGTGAAATTACTGCTCAACAGCAACGAGAACACAGCGCGGGTATCAAGGATTACCTAGATGCTCTGGTACTTCGGTTAGCGGAAAAGACACCTACACCAACACAGGATAGACCTAGTAATTGTGGTCCAGGACTGTCTAACTGAGGACTAATATGAAGGAAATAACCTACCACCGCCACCACCACCATGTAACCTTGTTGATACCTATGACCCAGATGATGATGGGTCCGATAGTGATCGCAAGGATGGACAGGGTAGAAAGGGCGGTAGGGCAGAACGCACTCTCCGTTTACCATCTTTTCTCAGAAATAATGTACTTGAGGACAGGTTAACTATGGCTTTCTTAGAACGTATCGATGGACTCTCCCGACCAGCAAAGCTAATAGTGGAACCACCCTACTTCTTCGTAGGAAATGACAATCAAGATATCCAAAACTGTTTGACAGCCTGTGAAGACTACTTTGATCGCAATCCTACACAGTGGGAATATTATGCACACCAAATAGTTTTTGCCTTGGGGAAAACAAAGGGGAACAAAGTGGCACCCTTCACTGAGGGATACCGAAAGGTAATGGGTGGATTAGGTGGATATACCCAGGATCCAGACTATTCTATATGGGAACGCTTTCGACAAGAAATTAGGGAGCGATATATCGGCATCAAGGAGGAATGATTAGCCCTAGAAGCAATGACTAAGGCGGTCTATAAGGGGAAAATTGACACCTATCTTCTACTTCCCGAAAATCTCTACATCAAGGCCAGTCTTACAGGAATTAGTTGAAGGGGACTGGTTGAAAGCAAAACTTGTGAAGATATTCTTCAGTGGTTATCCCATCCGAAGTTCTCCTCCGATGAGGAATGGATGGAAACCATAGAGAAAGTTGGCAGACAAGAGGAGGAATTTCTGGAACGGCGCAAATTATCCAAAGGAGTACCCTCAAACAGTGGATCACACAAACGAAAGCGCAATGACACTAGTAAAGGAGTCAATACCAAACAAGGATACACCAACCAGAAGCAAAAAAACAATACACCATGATGGAAGGAAGCTAAGGCCAGGCCATTGGAAATGAAAGGGGGTAATAATAATAAAGACGAGCATACTGACTGGAAGAATGCTTACAATGGAATCCCACAAGAAGTTGTGGAGAAGCGAAAGGCAGAAAAGGCTTGCACTCGCTGCGGCCTCAACAACCAGTCTTTCAGAATAAGTCGAAAGGTCAAGGTTGTAGCAAGAGCCTTCTCTAAGCAAGCAACTAACGACCGACCAAAGTTTTCCCGCAATCCCAGACAGCTGGTCTCGCTGTAAGAACATCACAGCCAAAGGTGAACCTGACGCAAAGCCAACCAGCACCTCAGTTGTGGGAATTATCGGACACAGAAATGTCCTAATAATAGCACCAACGGCGACAGAGATTGGGTATTCGGTGCACTGGCAATAACGACCGGAATCGAAACTAGGAACCCTCAAGTCTACTGTGCTAAAGATAACGACAATGAGGTTACAGACAATAAAAAAGAATTCCAAAATTCTTCAAAAAAATAGGGATGCTGGTCCATGTTTGCATGTAGGGAACCGTCGTTCCCTGGAACCTCGATGAGGTTCCGTAGCATGCTTCAACTGATTGGATTCAGGGGACCGGAGGATGAGTCCTACCACGTCAACGAGATCTTGCTTATTTTTTTTTTCCCTCAGATTGGTTCTAATTTTAGGTTCCTGCTGTTTACCTCTTTGGAAGAAGGGTCTCCTTTTCAGGCGCTTGGATGTGCTTCCTGTTTTTAGACACTCTGGAAGTGCTGGCCAGTTGCAGGTGTAAGCAGCAGGTACGCTCTAGCTCTAGTTGCCTCCGGTACAAATTACCTTTGTTTATTCCGCCAGAAGGGTGGATTGAACGCAGCATGCTGCAGACAAAATGAACGGGCCAGGCTCATTTTACCACTAGACCATAGCTGAACAGCGGTAAAGTCTTCTGGGAAATCTCATGATATGGGCTCGCCTAACAAAGACGTGTTGTGTACGTGACAACAACTACGTCAACCTAACACAAAGTGCAAATAATACCGCATTGGGATGAGATATTCCAAATTCGGAAAGAGTTTCCATTTTCAGAATTTTATGCTCTTTTCAGAAATGAAATTTATTTTCTAAAAATATTACTCCTTTGGGTAATTATCCTACAGGAAAGTCAGAGAAGTATAATTGTTTTATTTGTATTTTTATAGTATTTTACTGGTTTCTCCCCTATTGACAGGGGTTTTAATTTCTTGGGAGCCCCTCGGTATGGGGTAAAGACCGCTGGTAGAGCGCCGCCCAGAATCCTAATAATTGACTATTTGTTTAGTTTATCTGAGGAGACCTCTATGTTTGAAACAATGCTGGTGTTGTCACGAACACCCAAGCTATACAACTATAATGTCTTCCAAGCGAGCACGAACAGATATAACAACATTACATAAGCAACAGAAACTCAAACACAAAGAACCAAAACAGTACAAATGTCCTGAAGGAACTGCACATATCTATGTGTACAGGAAATGATATCACATAAGAGTCTTATTAGACTCAGGGTCCAATATCTTTGTTATACACGAAAATTTAATCTAGGAATTAAATATTCCTTTGACGTCTCGTAAGGATCTGGTACCCATTTTGGGTTTTACTGGAGAGGAAATTTCTATTGGAAGGTATTTCACCTTTCCCCTTTACCTGAAAATAGGGAAAAATAAACACTTATCAAAGATTGTCAGCGAAATCACACCAAGAGGAAATTATGGAATAATAATTCCATTTGGGTGGTAAAATGATGAATATCCTATAATGGAAATTCTACACCCAGAAAGCTGGATGTTTAATGACACTTGATGTCAGCTTCACCTCTTACCGCAAGATGAAGGAATATCAATCAAGTGTGATGAGTAGGTTTTGGAAGATCCAGAGGCAGTGATTATTGGAAGAATTGCAAGAGTAGATGATGAGGAAGAAATAATCCTTGATACGCTACCCGCACAATACCATAACTACAAAGACCTTTTCCCCTACTCAACTGAGGCGAAACAACCCGCTCACCAGACCTTCGATCACGCAATTCACCTCAGGCCAAATTCCTAACCACCTTGTCGACCAATTTATCCCCTCTTGGAAAAGCAGTTAAAAGCACTGCGAACATATCTGGATGATATGTTAAAACAAGGAAAATTTCCCCCAGCAAATCACCAGCCGGAGCACCAATACCTTTTGTGCCGAAAACCAGATAGACGTCTTAGGTTGCTAGTTGACTACCAAGGACTAAACAAAGTCACTATCCACAACAAATATCTACTACCCCTTATGAATGAACTACGCAACCGTGTGGAAGAGCCACTATTTTTACTAAGCTGGATCCGAAGAACGGTTACCACCTGATCTGCATAGGGAGGTGCGATGAATGGAAAACAGCTTTTCGCACACGAGACAGCCTATATGAATATAATCTCATGCCGTTTGGCCTGGAAAATTCACCAGCCCTATTTCAATCAATAATGACTATGATTCTGAAAGACTTCCTCAATGAAAGAGTAGTTGTATACCTTGATGATATACTTGTATACTCTAAATCTGAGGATGATCATGTCATATTGGTTAGAAAGGTCTAGGAAAGACTGCGAGAATACAGAATGGGCATCTCGCTTACGAAAAGCACCTTCCATGTCACCTCAGTGGAGTTCCTGTAGTATATTGTGAAGATTGATGGAGTTACTCTGAGTGACCGAAAGGTGGAATCAATCAAGGCCTGGAAACCAACTAACTTAGTAAAAGAAATTCAAATCTTTATGGACTTTACCAATTTCTACTGGTGGTTCATAAAGAATTTTTCCATACTATGCGCGCCAATTACTGATTTGAATAAGGGAAAATCTAAGGATTTTTCTAGGAAAGAAAGGTAACAGCAAACGTTTGAGGAGCTCAAATGTAGGTTTATCATAGCTCTGATATTATATCATTTCCATCCAGATAGGGAAACAGTAGTGCAAACGGATGCCAGTGATTACGCCCTTGAATATGACATTTTTTAATATTTGGACGAAAAACTACATCCTATCGCTTTCCATTCTAGAAAGTTGACACCTGCTGAACGCAATTATGACATTCTTGACAAGGAATTCTTGGCAGTATTGGTTGCGTTAGAAGAATGGTGACACTACCTTGCTGGGACCGATGAACCTTAAACAATATACACTGATTATCAAAACCTACAATATTTCCTCACAACAAAGGCCTGGTCGGCAAGACAAATCCGCAGGGCCCAGAAGCTTACTGATTTTAACTTCAAAATAATTTACCGCCCCGGAACCAGAGGGGGCAAACCTGATGCTTTAAGCAGGGGGAGCCAGAGTACCGCCCTGAGGAGGGAGCTGAGCATGCCAAGCAGGCTTTACTTCAATCTCATCTCTTTGAAAACCTGCAGAATAATCGAAACTTAGTTGTCTCAGTTATATGAGGCAAAGAAAACTCAGAACACCTCAGTCAGCGGTCGCCTCAAGAGGAACGGAACAATACGATTAGGCTTAAAGGACTTCAACAGGAAGCAAGAATCCTGACATCAGGTTCCAAGCTAGCCGCCTGTCATGACCTATGCAGTGCCAAAGAAAACATAGTTCCTGCGAAAGAGCAAGTGGTCATAGGGACAAGATTAGCTATCGGATTACTAATTGGATTATATGCACGTATTGCCCCACTTAGGGGATTGGTAGTCAAGCATGGTATATCTAGTGGAGCCGGAGTAGTGGATGCAGACTATAGAGGAGAGGTTAAGATCCTCCTAGTCAACACTACTCACAATCCTTTTCAGGTACACACAGGGGACCGCATATCCCAGATGAATGTGGAAAAGGTTAATGAGAGAGAACTTCATGAGGTCCTGGAGTTAGATGAAACTGAACGAGCAAGCCAAAGGTTGGGCAGTTCAGATAGATGGTTGGTTGAAAACCAACCACAATTATCTTTCCTACATTCTGACGGAAAGCACGAATATTTGGACTCAACCGACATTACCTCACACCCAATATGCATTAAGGGACAAACACTAATGTCGAATGCAATAATGGCAAAGTGTGAAGACAAGAAATTTGATATAAAATTCTTGGAACGGGTAAAAGAAAGGGCAAATGAGGATCCAGATTGGCCACACCGAAAGAAGGAACTGGAAAGTTTACGGGAAGATGGCAAAGAAATTCCGAAACAATGGACCCTAACAGTTGGACTGCTCTTCTATAAAGAACACCTATATGTTCCCCAAAATGAAACCCTGCTGACAGATATTGTACAAAGCTGTCACTACTTCAAGATCGCAGGACATTTCGGTCAAGAAAAGACTCTGGAAATTATCACAAGAGACTTTTAGTGGAAAGGAATCGGTAACTGGATAAACGACTATGTATGATCCTGTACTGAGTGTCAAAAGGCTAAGGCACCAAGACATGCCCGCTTTGGGCGTTGCAATCACTACAGCTCCCATTTGCTGCTTCAGCATCTACCTTAGTAGATTTTATCAGACAACTTCCCAAATCTGCAGGATACAGCCAAATCATGGTGGTAGTCGACCAGTTCACCAAAATGGCACACTTCATCAGCTTGGAAGAAAACGCGACCGCTAAAGACGTTGCTGAGGCATTCATCAAGGAAGTTTGGAAACTTCCTGGGTTACCAACAGAAATCATTTCCAACATGAACGCAAGTTTGCAGGAGAATTTTGGGAATCATTGTGCAAGACATTAAGCATCAAAAGAAAGATGTCTACGGCTTACCATCCCCAAACTGATGGACAAACGGAAAGAGGCAACCAAGTGCTGGGAGTCTACCTTCGAATAATTATCAACTACGATCACGATGTCTGGTACCATCTACTGCCGTTAGCCGAGTATGCATATAACAACTCAGTAACAAGTGCACATGGAATAACCCCTTTCTTCGCAAATCATGGTTACCATCCTTAAACGGAATGGATGAAGGAGCGAGAAGCTCAGAATCCTGGAGCAACTACGTATGCTCACTGGATGAAAGCGATACATGAAAAGGAAAAGGAATCCCTTGGGAAGACTTGTGAAGGGATGAACAAGTACTATGACCGCAAAGTTCACAGTCAACCAGACCTCAAAATTGGTGACTTGGTTATGCTAAACGCCAAGAATATCCACACCAAGTGACCATCCAAGAAGTTAGCGCCCAAACTTTATGGCCTGTTCAAAATCCTAGAGCAACAAGGAAACTTTACCTACTAATTGGAAATATCAGAGCGATAGAAAATCCATCCGGTATTCCATATATTGCTACTCCAGCCATAACAAAAATCAGTTCGACTGGGCTCTGAACAACCACCCCTAGCACCAGAAGAAGTTGAAGGTAACCGTAAATGGGAAGTGCAAAAAATCATCAAGAGTGAAATAATCTCTTATGAGCAAAGATTCAGAGTACATTCACAGACGATCCAAGAACTTCGATACATTGTTAAGTGGAAAGGATGATCTGAAGATGAGAACACCTGGGAACCACGGGAGCACTTAGAGCATGCTCAAGAATTGGTAGAAGATTTTCACAGGGAATATCCTGCAATGCCAAAGTTGGGCTAGGTAGTATCTACCGAAAGGTTTGTCCTGCTGTGGCCAAGTTATCGCAGAAGGTTTTTTAACTCTACCAGAAGGAGTACAAGTTGGAAGAAGTGCTTCGAGACGAAGCATAGGAAGGGGGAGCTGATGTTAGACACATGGGCAATGGTACTAGACTTTTGAGTCTAATGATGTGATGGTATATACCGCCGGGAGGTGACTATATGGACTACAACCCCTAGTGGCAAGAAGTAGGTTAGTATCCAGAACTACTCAGCCTCAGTGAAAGATGATAGAGTAATTTGTCCAAGTGGATCTATTACGTATTCTGCATTCTTGATAATCTGAATGCATCTGCACATGAGTGCATATATGCAAGAAAGACGGCCATCCAGACTGATTACCTGGTATTCCATATGATGTTCGCAAATGGGCGGCATCAACTTGAACTTAGTTCATTTGGCAAAGAGATCGAAGGCTATCTACTGGTGGAGTGCTTGACACTCTCAGAGAAATAGAAAGTCCCTGTGATCATTTTCTGTAGTGGGGTCATACATCTTCAAGGTCAGACGGTGTTCGCACTCTTTAGACTATGGCTGAAGTTTCCATGGATACTTCTTGTATATGGCCTACATAAGTACTGGGAAAAGTGTATAAATAGTTAGCAGTCCCCCGTATTTAAGGGACACGCTCCGCGCCCTCTATTTTCCTCCCGCTTGAAACTCTTGCCCCTTTTAGCCGAACAAAACTTCGCCCTTTTGTGTGGCAACAGCCACGACACACAAAATCTTGCCCCTCGCTTAGGCTTCACTCTTTAGCGACACAGCCCCACTTCCTGTGTA
>QFET01012278.1:0-11686 GCA_003316355.1 Tuber calosporum
TGAATTAGCTTTGATTGTTATTTTTACAGGAGATTTATTATAATACTTACTTTGACCTCATTGGGAAATATATTCTCTTACAGCTAGGAGAGTACTCTCATCCTGCAACATACAAAGGACCTTCTGATGCTGCCCTTGTCTTGTATGAGTTATTTGACGTTTTTTAACCCAAGTAACCTCATCAGGTTGAATTCTTCTCCGCAACCGTTCACCCAACAGTTGAGCTGCTCCTAATTGCAGAATCAAAGCCTTACGGCTTCTTAGAAGGTTTAATCCTGGCTGGAGAAGAGCTTGCTTCTCTTGGTATACTTGCAGCTTTAGAAAGCTGAAGACATGCTGATACTGTCGGAGGATTGGACCACTCAATAAACAGAGCTTGCGGTTAGGAAAAAGTACTCTCCTAATATCATGTGTGGCAGCTTTTAATACCGAAAGCCTATCTGTTGATGGGAGAGTCTTGGAACCTTTACCAATTCGACGTGGCCAGTGATTGAGAACTAACAATTTGGGAGAACTCAGAGTTGAATCTGGTGTATTCAACTCCGTATTCCCCTCTATTACT
Source organism: Tuber calosporum (assembly GCA_003316355.1). Classification (NCBI taxonomy): domain Eukaryota; kingdom Fungi; phylum Ascomycota; class Pezizomycetes; order Pezizales; family Tuberaceae; genus Tuber; species Tuber calosporum. The sequence goes on from QFET01012278.1 coordinate 563, forward strand.
AACTCCGGATTCTATAACATAATAGTTTTAAAGTAAGTATCCCCATTCTACCTATTATTCCACTCAGGTCTCTTGACTTAGCAAAATCTGTGCCTGGGTGGCAGCCAATTGGCGCTTCTTTGCTCTCCATTTCAGAGATCCTAAGGTACTAGTTCTGTCCGGAGTTTGTCTCTTATTGCCCCTTATTGGGGTAATCAGAGAAGGCACAGCAGGCTCTGCTTGGACAGCAATTGGAGGTGGCCCCGTTGCTCGAGCAGCTTCTGCAGCCAGGGTGGCCAGGCGGATTCTCTCGCGCCTGGCATGGCTTCTCATGGTTGATCGATTTGTCGTAATATTCATTTTCTGAGGAGGAGAATGAGGAGGAGAAGGACGACGACGACGAGGAGGACAAGGAGGTGGAGGTGGAGGATGAGGAGGAGGAGGAGGAGGAGAAGGTGAGATTGCAGTGAAATACGGGACTGCCGAACAGATTCCGATTTCTTTGGCAGAATTGAGACTTGCACTATCGAGTGCTATAGGGGGGTTCATTCGGTTCTCGCTCATTATTTGGAATGTTCAGAGTACTATTCAAGTAAGGGTAAGAGTCCATTCTCCCTGTTTGCTTCTACCGGGCCTAAATTCTTTCAACAATGACATTCTACTCAAAATCTAGATCAAACACCCTAAAGAATAAACCCTACTACTACAAAATAACTTCTTGTTAACTCAGCGTTGCATGCCAAGATTGCGTCCCCGTTGCTCTAATCTGGTGGACGTTATAGACGGCCGGAACCATAGTTTTACTCATGCAAAGGTTGGGGTGCAACCCCAACCTTAGCACGAATATAGCTCAATCGAGCATTATAACTTAATAAATTATTGTACAATTAAGTTCATTAATCTTGTTTATCTACAATATTCTTCTTAGCAAAATCAATAACAGTAGCCATACTATCCATTATACATCCGAGCCAGTATACAGAATCATATGCTAATACCAAGGAACATATTCAGATTGCAATTGCCCCTTTTCCTATACCTATCAAATTATTGTGAATATTGCAGCTATGGCTTGCCAATTCGAAATCTTATACACCTGACTAAGAAGAATATGGAAAGGATATTAATCCAAACAAGAATGGCTAGCAGCAAATTGAAAGCTTTCAGAAAGTGGTGTATTTGGTCATTGCTGGTACTGATACCACCTGGAGAAGATTGGTACAAGCACACAAATCTAAAGAGTCTTTGGTTATACTAATTCAATACTTCAATATGCCTATTTCATAACCTCTCTTCTACTAGTAGTCAGTGAACACTGGTCATACAAATATCTGAATTGTCTTTTCAAGTACTATATCAAATAGCAAGAGACCATTGATGTTGAAAGGAACAATGCTATACAGGCTGAGGATAATAAAGTTTAGTGTACATGGGATAAGACAGTTTATGATACCTACTACATTGTACCGAGCAATATTTACAGCTTTGATAAAACTGGGTTTTGAATAGGGATTGGCAGTAAGTAGTAATCCATTACACAAGATCCTAATAAGCAGTCATATCTGGGTAATTCAACACATTGATAACTTATAATGGCCTCCAAGTCTATTAGTGGAGATGGAACTGTAATGCTACCAATAGTTTTTCTTCTAGTTGTAATCTAATAAGAGTACTAGTATACGACAATATGCAGACCTGATAATTACCATGTTAGTACCTCAAAGACGAGATATACCAATGATTACTTGATGATAAAATAGCTAGTTTATTTTGAAAGGGTTTCATACTTCAGGACGATTAGTACCAACTGATTACTGCTCTTGGATAGTTTTGGTTCACATTGTAAGAAGCGGTTACTTGATTTCTATGATGAGCATTAAATTGTTATATTATAGCTCCCTTCAGAGTCAAGTTATTTTCTGCAACCAGTAGATGTATTAGTTTTCCATCCATATTAGTGTTATCATATAGAGGATATTGAGGCAGCAAGAGATACCAGATGTGACAACTTCGATAAAACAAAATTCCTTGTAACTATCAACTCAATCTGTCACCAAACCTTTATTCAATTTATATTCTAATCAGCATTTCATGCTAATAGACTTATCCTCTATAATCCAGAAATAGTTACCTGCAAGCTGTATGATCATGTTCAAGTAAGTAGTTGTTCCAACTACCAACTGAGTAATAATAACTTAGTACTTTCAGGTACAGTTCCTCTTATGATTCATACTCTTAAATAGCAATAAAAGTATATTCAGTGTAAGTATTAGCATTATCACCTATATTTCAAAAGAGACTAAAGCTGGTACTCCAAGGTAAGTTAGCTCAAGCTCAATCATGGGCATTAGCAGATGAAAACTTGGAATATGCCCAGGCAGCTCAACAGACAAGGAATACATGACAGAAAGCACAGAATATAAGACAATTACAAAATGTTAGAGTTATGTAAGCTTTTGAAGTGAGGGAAATAGTGAAAAGGAGAGAAGATATTCTAGTAGAAAAGGCAGAAAGGGTACTTGCAGAAGACACAAAATGCAAAAAAATACATGGTGGAAAAGCTAAAGGAAAACCTTTGCTTGATGAGATCAAGGCTTATACAAAAGCAAGAAGGGTGGCACAAACTATGAAAAAAAATAAAAATATATCAAGACTAATAATTGCTGGAATTAAGTAACAAGTAAGATTGAAAAAATTGAATAGGACAATTATTTTATTTATTTTAATTGATATATTGATTGTTAAAATACAAGAACCTGCAAACAGCAGTAGCTATGGTAAAAATAAAACCTTCATGGTAATAAAAATTCACCTTCGCCTCCAGGGATCTAAACCCGTCCTGCCAGGACTATCTTGTATCAGTCAAACCACACATTTCGCCTACAAACCAACAAAACTAATGCTGGCTAAAGGGACAACCATGTGGATGCCAGCAGGCTTATTGAGTTGCCTGTAAGTCTAAGATTCAATGGCATTAACACAACCCTAAGAAGTACTCCAAAACTAGTACACAGCATACGTGAGGAGTGAGGTTATGAGCAAGAGCCAAACACGTTGTAGGTAGTTAGTAGGATGCCAGCCGATCAACAGTAGTAGGGAAAGGTAGAGGAAGGAGAGGAAGAGGAGGAGTAAACACAGTAATAAGGGACATAATCATCTATGTGCTCATCTAGGCAGTTCTCAGAAAACAGTAAGTTAGTGAATAAACTATTAGACCACTAAAGCGACTATAGACCTTTACAAAGTTTGCATATACTAGAAGTGTATCTCCCAGCCATATAGAGAGGAAGTATGGTTAACTATGTAATTGTTAAGCAAGGCAGAGCAAACAAGCAAAGCCAGGGGAAACAAATATGGGAAAATGATAAGAACCATCAAGAATAATGGAAGGAGAGGAGGGTAGTAAGTCAAAGGGGTAGACCCTATTGTGTGAAGAAAGGCGAGATTGTGGTAGAGAGGTCCCCACTCCATGGCGATGCCAGAAGGGTTAGAAACAACAGTCATAGGAGTTGATGATGATATCTTGTGGGATTGAGATTACAATTCCAGGAGGTGTAGCGGAGATAGAGGATAAATTGAATAGGATATATGATCTTGGTTTTTGTATAATATATTTCAAAAGAGTATTTTGTTATTTTAAATTATAATATAGAACTATAAGGTAAGCCTGTATAAGTGAAAACCTGAGTCTTAGCTCACAACTACAAAAATTTTATTTTGTTTTTGCCATCTACTTGCTATGTCGTGACGTTTGTAAAATGGACTGGGCTTACTGGGAGGCATAAAGAGGTACATTTCTGGCAAGTGTGAATCTAAATAGGCATAGTAGAATAATTAGTGTAAATTAATATATTAGAATGAATAATGATAATAGGGGAAATTGTAAAAGATATACCATGTTCAAATCTCTCAGCAAATATTCAAATCAGCAAGTTCCAACAAAATGTGAACACCAAGTCACAAAACAACTTCGAAGCCAAAGTGGGGCCAGATTGTTGGATATTCCATGCTAGAAGGGGCTGAAAAGATAAGTTTGAAGGAAATTACCACAAAAATTGGGGTCCTGAGAAGTACCTGTTTAAAGATCATCCAAAGAGCACGGGAGCGAGCAATTGGAAACCAGACTCCTGATCCCTGTACTGAGGAGAATCAGGCACTATTGGTCAACTCAATAAAAGGGTGCAACGAGGCGCTTAGACCAGCATAGAAACAACATCTAGTAGATGTAGCTTGGCAAGATACAGAGCATTAGCAAATGACATTTGAACAGTTAGCTCAAGCAGGTAGTGTTCTTTTTTCTTTTTTTCTTTTTTCTTTTTTCTTCTTCTTTTCTATACAAGTATAAAGGGGTAACTAATTCGAAAAAGTTACAAATTAAAAAAAAAAGAGTGGAACTTAATATCAACTAGCAAACAATTTCAAAGGCATTGCTGGAAAATAAAATTTATCGAAGAAAGCCAGTTCAAAAACTAACTCTTAACATAGATCAAAAAGCAAGACGACTTGATTTTGTCAAGAGTACATCAACTACGATTGGAGAAACATCATTTTCACTGATGAATCCTATTTCCAGAGAAGGAATTTGAGGCCTAGACAAGCCCGGGGTGTACTCCAGCGAGCTGGTGAGGTATGTCAGCCACAAAATGGTTATCGAAAGTTTGCCCTAGTGGCAACCGTTATGTTTTGAGAAGCAATTCATTATGGAAAAGCCAGTATATATATATCTACTCTGTATTATTTACAATTCAACTTTTTTTATTTCATCTTATTTTTTTATAATTTTAATTTCATTTCTAATATTATATGTACATAATATTTAATGCTAATATATTTTTAATTATAAACAAGGTTATGAACTTCTCTATCATATGTATACTATACCATATCAAACTGCTACCCAGCAGAAGCAGTCAATTCATAAACTCAAAAGACAGTATAAAGTTGAGTTGGCAGCAAATAAAAATGCCAGTGTATTGGGATTGGAAGTCCCATTTGCAGATCCTGTCCTAAAGATACGGAAAGTGGATAGGATTGGGGGAATTGAATGGTATATATACCGTTAGCCAATTCTCAAACCCCTCCTTTATCCCTTTACTGCCCAGGTAGTATCTGAGTTTCCGGAGAGAGATATTGTAATAATGGAGGAAAATGCCTCTACGCATGTATACAATTACCACAATATCCCTTGTCAACTGCTTGGGTTGACTAAACTGATTTGGCCACCAAATTCTCCGCATTTAAATCCAATTGTTAGTGTGTAGGCGGAGTTAAAGGAAATTTTACATGAGAGAATATGCCCTAAAATGACTGCACTACAGATCCGCCTTGTTCTGGAAGAGGTCAGCAATGATTTATCCCTTCCTACTTTTTTTCTCTAATATGTGATCTAATATTGTTAATAGGTTTGGACCAATTACCCTAAGGACTGTATCAACTGTTATATTAACTCCATGCCACAATGCCTCTGAGTTTGCATTGAGCATAATGGAGGAAACAATTTTAATTTTTAATTTCCAATTTCTTTCCAATTTTTTCCAAGTTTTAATATTTAATTTTTAATTTTCAATAATAATAATAATGTAAAATACATTATCTCTTTTGTATTGTGAAATTAACTACTTTGGGACCCTTGTGTTGGTATCTGAATCCCTCTACCCCTCTCTGCAAGCTCAGTCCATTTCAAAAATGTCAAGACACGATCAGTAGCTAGAAGGGTAAAGTATATATCTAATAGTTTAGAAAATCTTTTTGAAGTTCTAACAACCTCTGTAGCATCTTTTATATACAAAAAAACTGAAAATTACCAAAATGCACTTTTTACTATCTAAAATAATATTGACTTCTTAGGTAGAAGTAGAATCAGGAAACATTGTTTACGTAGGTGTAGTTGTTTAGCTATGTAACGGAATCCTACTATATTTCTACGATTACTACTGACTTGATATTAGTAATTACTTATATGGGTATATACCTGATAAGCACTACTATTTGGTTGTCCCTTCCTACTTGGTTATGACTTGCTAATTGGTTATTATTCCCGTGTTTCACTTATCATTACTCCATCTTTGAATCTACCCATTTGGGTATCGCTATCCTCCTGCTATACCTACTGGATTTGTATAGTATTAGCAATCACTTGTCTGTACTTGTTTAGATTCTATTACCTGTTTTATTAGCTCAATCCTGTCACTTCGGACCATTTGTTTTCAGAATATAGTTACCTTGCTATTCTCCCGCTCTTAGTATATTTGTTGGACAGGATGTTTGCACTTTTGTTAAGTTTCTTAGATACAATCTTTTGTATTTACAGAGCCTGTAATCCCTTAAGGATTTGGACTCTCAAACCTCACAGGACTATCACCTCTAATACTACAAGTTGAATAGTTACTCTATTAGTTCTATACTATTTACCTTCTCTATTGAAGTACTATCTATCGAAGCTTCTCCCCCTATCCTAATAGTATCTCCAGAGTCCCTTTGGGATTCCCAAGATACTTGAAAGTAGGTTACAAGCTATTTCAATTTGAAGTAAATTAATTGTGGTTTATCATAACCTGTTACTTCAATACATACCTGCCACAACCACTATATTGTAACATTTGAAACAGGTTTTGTGAATGGTATAGGAGAGCAAGAAAGTAGTGAGGTGCTGGGATAAATGACTGGTAGAGAGTGGGAAGATAAGGAAGGAGAAGCAAGTAGTTTACCTAAAAGAGTTTGGAAGTGCAGCAGGTATTATATCAAAAATAACAAATTGTAACAGGCACTAGCAAGGATGATCGGTTATAGAATAGAACCTGAGTGGGAGCCTGTTATCGCTTTGGTGTTTAAGGGAGACCTGCTGAAAGGCGAAGACAAAGAGAGTAGAATAGAATAGTTTATAGAGGAAAGTGGAACAATAGAATCACCATTCAACTAAGTGTATTAGTTATATAGGCATCTGTCTGAAGTCTGATGTCTCCTGCTAGCTAGGAGACAACTCTTGAATACAAGAAATCTTTCTACCACAGCTGAGGCAATGGAAACACACAGCTATATTCACAATGGGTAAGTGTACAACTACAGGAATCCTGTGGCTGTGCCGGAGGCCTGGAAAGCCCAGACTTTCCTACTACACTGCCTCTCTCCTACTACAAGTATACATGACTGGTTTCTTTCCTGGGAACTCTTGGGGCACAACCCTGCTGATCATTAAAGCATAAAGTAAGCAGAGCATGAGAATCTAGAGATTCTTGTAATGAAATCAAATACAAAAGATATCAAATCAAATAAACATAATCTGACAAAAGAGAGGATAATGAGAGTGGTACTAGAGGGACCGAGATATGTAAACATATTATATAAATCATGTAGAATGTAACAAATATCAGATATTTTAAAAATATTAGTTCATACTTTAGTTCAAGTTATATCGAACAAAATTTTCATTGTTTAAATTGAACTCTTAAATATTTTTTTGGATTTCCAGTAATGGCTTAAAGAAGGTGTTAACATGAATCTGCTCATATCCTAAAACCTTTTCTACAGGTTGCTTTAGTTGCAACTCAGTTTCCCAGCCTCAACAAAAAAGTATCAGAGTCAGGTTTTTGCTTACACATGCTCAGGTAATACACTATAAAGTAGTATTTTGCCACAAGTCTATCATGTCATAAAGTTAAATTGAGCCCAAAACTGCCTTGAGCTATAGTTCCAGTAATCTATACTGTCCATCATATAATTTTGCAATAGAAGACACCTTGGCATTAAAGTTAATATACGCCTGTATAAAGTTATTGAGGGCTTGGATACACAAATCTTCTCCTCTAGGCGAACCCTCCCTCTTTAACACCTACCTAAGCAGAGTCCACATAATATCACGTTTATCCAATACCCAGATTTAAACACATACTACAAAAATTATGCAGCTCAAGGGAAATTGAGAACAATATTCCTAAGATGTTCAGCATTGGGTAACTACCTGCAACGAGCACCTGAGCGCCATTACAGGATGAGATACTGCTGGTTGGAGCTGGGTGAAAATCGGTCATCACCAGAATATTTTCTGACAAACATGCTATAATATATGTGGATAACCAGTTTTTGGCCAGCATTTCTGGCTTGAATATTAATTCTTACACTAGTTTTTATTTATTTATTTATTTTTATTTTTTATTAACAGATATACTAGGGTCAAAGAAAATGGCACACATTCCAACACTCTCCATTCTGGTCAACCACCCATATTCAGCAATGCTGTAGGGCAGTAATTAGAGGCTCTTGTGATATATGATTCCCGAACACGTTGCCTTAGCTGTAATGACATATAACTTGAAATGTGCTATACTTGTAGTCCTTGCACTGTCAACAGTATTATAGAGTACAGGAGATACCACCACTGAGGTCCTAGATATAAATTTGTAATTCGTCCAGCCAATCGCCATCTCTGTAATACCTAGTATCAGTAGTGGTTAGATTAGACTTATGAAGATAGGCTCCAAGTACTCAGGACAGATGAGTCTACTTTATCCTCTTCCAGGTTTGAAAATAGACCTGGGGTAACCAGAAAGGCAAGTGATGAGTTTCCCTGAAACTATATCGATGAAGACTTTGAGTCTGGAAGGCAGAGCAAGATCTTTTGAGGTGCCTTTTGTGGCAATCTGAGATATATATTAGTATTTATTCCTAGTAAAGTAAAGGCGGACCCTCCTTTATATGTTAGGAAAATTATATATCCTCAGGTTGTTCCCTTTTACCATAAGTGTTGTGAAAATTATGCTTGCGTGACTGTAGTGGAGGATGGTACACATGGTCATAAAGGTTTTACTGTTCAATACAGGCGCTTAACCAGATAGAAATAACAAAATGGCCTACTCAATTACCTGATCTGAATTTGAGTGAGGCCTTATAGTTGAATTTAGAGAATGAGTTGGAAGAAATATAGGGGAGAATAGGTGATGTTTAGACTTTGGAAAGAGCTCAGGATACTGTATGGAGGGCAATTCCGAATGAACGGCTACAAAGCCTTATCCAAACTATGCCTCAATGCCTATAGGCTGTAATTGAGGCAGTGGAGGTCCAACAAGATTTGATACTTATTTCAGGCAAGAATTATTCTATTATTACACTGTGATGATAATATGTGATTTATACTTCTTACCTGCACTGTATAGTATATGTATATAGACTGTATTTCATTGCTGACCATTGTCATAGATTATCACTCATAATATACTACATTTTAAAAGTAGCCCTAGCATTTTGCCAACAATAAAAAACTATCCACCTAATATTACTTGAAGTTCATAAACCAGTTTAGTCTACATATAAATACCACATCTCGTTTAGGAAGTGGTTTAGAATTTTGTCAGCTACTCGGTACTTGGTTTCAACCCCTGTCAAGAGTATAGTATATAGGGTTATTGTCAAGTCACTATAATTTTTAAAAATAATTAGAAATGATATATACATTATAATATGATTGAAACACTGTGGCTTGAACATATTAACAATAACTATGAAAACTTGAGGAATTGAACTAAATTTCACTATATTAATTTGTGGCTAAATACCAAGTTGTCCCTTATTGCAAATAATTTGCTGTACAGTATAGATAGCTTGAACTCTATAAAGTTGCATTGAGCTGCAAATTTGTATTGAGCTGTGAGGCACTTAGAAACAGTGCTGATAGTTGTGAGCAAGTGAGTAACCTTGGCATAAGTATCAGCAGAAAGAGTTATATAAATAAGCTATAAGGCTAAATAAATAGAACCACAAAATTTGAGTCTTAAGGCACAAAGTGCTGTTGAGTTGTAAAATACATGAGATAAGCTACAAAGTCATGTTAAATGGTCAAGCACTTAGGAAAAGTACCCAGAATTGCAAGTGAGCAAGCAGCGAGAAGTCATAGTTGCCAGTCCTACCCTTGGCATGAGAATAAGTTATCTTGTATCCTTTATACCTTAGTAACCTCATTATGATACTAGTTTGCCTTTTATTTATTTCTTATTATAGGTTATACTGGTTACACTTTGTATTTGTATAGGTAAATATTCATATCCAAATTACAGAATATCTATATAGATAATAACTAAACTGGATATAACTTCATTGTTCTGGCAGTGTGTAGATATTCAATATACTATTAGAATTCTGGTCTTAACGGCAGTCAAGCTACTGAGTATGAAATAGATTGTAAAGTGGATGCCCAAGAAATCTAGGTTGGGAGTTAGTACTATACCTGTACTACTTTACTGATAAACTTGACTTTTGTAACATAATATAGCTTTATAAGTACTAATACTAAGTAGATGTTTAATGTACTATTGAAAAGGTGATATTAGTTGGAGTTAAGCTCCTTAGAGTGAGGTATGTGAAGCACTGGAGACCCAAGGAATCAAACTACAAAGTAGGACTCTACCAGAACTACCTTACTCATAAAAGTAACTTTGGTAACTGAGTGAAAGTCCATTAGCTGTCATAATAAATACAAGATTCTATTAACCTCAAATAGCACTTCTATTACTTGCAACAAGTCTATAGTTTTTCATGCTGAGTAGATACTCAATATACAGTTAGAGAGCTGGTTTTCTCAAGGATCAGGTTGCCCAATATGAGATACATGAACCACAGGATATTCAAGCAATCTATATTTGAAATCAGCATTACTTATGAACTCTAATGCTGACAAATACAACTTCTATATTTAGCTGTAACTACATAGACTTTGACACAAAGTATATGCTCAATACACTATCTTAAAGCTAGTATCAGATAGGGCTAGGATGCTGAGTATGAGATTAATCAGAAAAAAGGTCCCTTCAGTAATCTAGCTTGAAGTTAGCATATTACTAATAATACTTGACTTATAAATCCTATCAGTGTTATAGGATATAACAAGATGGGGTTTAATACTGAGTAGATATTCCATATACTCTTGGAAACCAGTACTTGCCAATAGTGCCTAAAAGACCGTAGTATATTCTTTGTGCTACTTGGACTTCAGGTGTAGCCCATTTCGTGGCATATTGTATCTCAACTAAGCTGTCATGTTCAGATGCCTCATATCATAAAATCAAAGTACTGACTTTCAGTATTATCAAATATGGGTAGCCAGCAGGAACAGTCAGCATTCAATGGGTTCACATTTTACTTCTCATTTGTATATTT